>CAXITT010000121.1:817595-844491 GCA_964033795.1 Lymnaea stagnalis
TCCCCCTTCCTGTCTCCCTTCCTGTCTCCCTTCCTGTCTCCCTGTTTCTTTCAGCTATATCTCGGGGGGGGGGACTATGTCAGTGAGAATCTTTAGTTGTGCATTTTGACATGGAGTAAAGCTAGTACCGGCACGTGACCGTGTTCTGAAACAGGATGTGTCATGTCACCGTGACCTGCACGTGCAGATAGATATTATTTCACGTCCGTCGTCAGCCTTCTTAGATGATTGACGAGTTCATTAAGGGTGTATATCAAAGTTACGTGGGCCGGGAAAAAAAAGACAGGCATGGCTACAAACGTTGGGACGGACTATCAGCTTACTGAACTCTCACACCCTTTAGGGCCATTTGATGCGTTCAAAGGGCAAAGTCAAAATATAAAAAAATCAAATAATTTAGAAGGTCTTTTCTAATAGAGTTAAAGTAGTTTTAAATGCTGCACCAGAACCCTGAACATTTTTAAAAAAAAAATATATATATATATATCTATACAATTTTAGAAATCTTTTGAGAAAGTTGTCATGCGGAATTCGTCTCACAAGACGTTTTTTTAAAAAAAATCTTACAATTCTGACAACTGCATGGAAAAAAAACACACCCTAATGTTTGCCTTCCCACTTTTAAAAGCATTGCTTTATAGATCACGGGCATCTGTTAATTTTCAATATAAGAATAATCGCGGGTTAGGAGTAAGGGATCGGCCATTTAATACGTCAACAATTTTTATGCATTTTTTTAACCCCACCCCCTTTTTCAACAACTTTCAAACTCTCGATGACCCACCTATTTAATTATGTCAACATTTTATAAACCAACCACACCCCCCCCGCTCCCCCCCCCAAAAAAAAATGAATTATAATATAAATAAAGTTATAAATACATTTTACTTTGTGCTGATCTATTTAAATGACACATACAATTATAAGGAAATCATTTTATTACACGTTTAGCTTGTTAATCAACAAGCTAAAAAGTTCTTACACTTCAATTGTGTAATGCAGAATCAATTAATAGGTTTTTAAGGACTAAACATTATTGTTTGTGGAAGTATAAACATGATTATTGTCAGTAAAGCTGTCAATTAAAGTATAGTTTCTAGCTGCTATCATCTTTCCCAGGAGTTGCCAGGTGTTGCTGTATCGTAACAATGGGCATCAGGAACATCATTTGGTTAGGGCAGGGGGGCATTTGCCCCCCCCCCCCCGGTTTTGCTTGTTTTAATTAAATTGCTATGTAATGTGGCGCTTCCAGTAATAGACAACTTAACAAGCCGACCAAGTTTTATTGGTTTGGGCGGGGGGGCATTTTCCCCCCCCCCCCCGGTTTTGCTTGTTTTAATTAAATTGCTATGTAATGTGGCGCTTCCAGTAATAGACAACTTAACAAGCCGACCAAGTTTTGATTTTGCCCCCCCCCCCCAATTTTCCTTCCCTGAAAAAAACCTGAAATCACGCCCCTGGTGGGCATAGTGTAGAGTAGTTGATTTATCATTTTCACCTTGTGGAACTGATTAACCAGACAAGTCAACATCATCCTATGTATCTAACCATTCAGCACTTATAATAGAAGTATTGTCGGTGTGAGCAATAATTGCCACAAGCTCTCTCCCTCTGTCCTTGAGTTGGTAAAGTTGTTATTGAACACCGATGAGTTGGTGGTTTTTTTTTTAATTGAACACCGTGTACAATGATGTGTTATTTATTCTAGGGAGCGGATTAAGAGAAAAATGACAGGTGAAGAGATTCCATTTTTTTACCTCTCTTGCACTAACAAAGCGTGCTAACATTCTGACCAACCATCTGCATTGCACAGACAGACAAACATTAAACTCTTATATTGTTAAAAGCCTAAACATATATGACTATTTACACTCATTAAATTGTTTAAAATAATGTAAGAACCAGTCAATTTTTAAGATTAAAATTCTAATAGAAAAAAACATGATTGTTTACGTCAACTAATCTAACCCAACCCCCCCCCCTTGCCCATTGTCAACAACTGTCAAACATTAAAAAGAAAACCCTCCCCCTATTTTGTTATTTAAAATAATGTAAGAACCAGTAAATTTTTAAGATTAAAATTCTAATAGAAAAAAACATGATTGTTTACGTCAACTAATCTAACCCAACCCCCCCCCCCCTGCCCATTGTCAACAACTGTCAAACATTAAAAAGAAAACCCTCCCCCTATTTTGTTGACGTAATTAATGGACGCCCCTAATCAGTGGATTAATGGAATTAATGTAGAACATTTTATTTGTGTTAGAACTAATGGACTCTTTTACCAAGGAATAATGCCTGTTGTTTGTTGTCTTTTTACCCATTTTTATGAACTTGACTCGACTTTGTGTGTTTGTTTTTCGTGGTTCGACTTCTTTGTGTTCATGATTCTGTACGTTCCTGATATCCTAGAGAGGTAAAATTCCATCGCAACCTACTCATGTGTGCATTTTAATGTATTAAGTTTTGTCTCCCAGGACATGCTCTTGTCTCTAAACTTCATTACTCAGTGAAAGTCGGCCAAATCCTACAACCTAACAGCCCATTTTCCCCCTTTCAGAATGCCCATTATACACTACTTTATGTTGGCCATCGAGGCGTCTTGAAATTGAGTGTTCGTTTTATTGGCCGCACCAAGTGGCCAGATTTTTATGCACATAGAATATATGACACCATTCGATTCAACTTTGGAATACAAGAAACTCTCGACCAACACGCCACGCCCCACCAGCCATGTTTTAAAGATGGCCGATCAACGACAGAATAAACAGTCTTCATTGTCCACACATTATGATTGGTGCGCCACGAGCTTAATATAAAATGCTGCTAAAATAATATACGTTTGTTATATTTTTACGTTCACTATTTTTATGACACGTTAGAGACGTTTTCTAAAAGAAAATAAGAAAATTATGAAATGGCTTGGTTGGGAACTTGTTTTCAAGGATCATCCCCGAGTAATTTGCTCGGCAGCCGCGATGTCTGCACTGGCCTGTTTTAAGTCTGCTTCATTCGATCGGCATTTCGTTTTCTGTGGTTACACATATGTCTAGACCGCAGACTTGGATTTCAATAAATCATTTCTTATCAAGATTTTTAAAAAAAAAATGTTTTCGATATTTTACTTAGTTTAATCCCTGCTTTATGATTTTAAACTTTCACAGCTTGTCATCTACATCATTCATCAATATCCTAAGATGTCATCTACACCATTCATCATTATCCCAAGTTGTCATCTACACCATTCATCAATATCCCAAGATGTCATTCACACCATCCATCAATATCCCAAGTTGTGATCCACACCATCCATCAATATACCAAGTTGTCATCCACATCATCCATCTATATCCCAATTTGTCATCTACACCATCCATCAATATCCCAAGTTGTCATCTACACCATCCATCAATATCTGAAGTTGTCATGGACATCATCCATCAATATCCCAAGTTGTCAATCTACCTACATCCCGCAATAAAAAAGACGTGATGACAGCTGACGCCATTAAAACAGATCGTTGCGCCGAGATGTCAAAACTCTTTCGCCATCCCCAATCAATATTTTAATCAATGGAAACGGGAGAAATCAAGAGAGTTGACCATCCAGGGAATGCAAATAAGCAAATAAGAGAATGGCCGAGTTATTCTCTATTTTCAGACAATGCTTCTGTTTATAGCAACAGTAGCGTCGAGACAACAAAACCCATTGTTAAAGAACTGCGATGTTTGTGATCTTATAGTACACGGACATCAGAACAAGATAACGATGATAGAATTTATGATATGGGGTGGTGGGGGGAGGGGGATTTGGGCTGAGCTTCCCAGGGTAAGAATTAATGACACCTGAAAGGCGACTCGGAGACGCGTGCATAGAGTTTTATTAGCTTGATGACGTAGTACACAAATAGCTTGATGACGTAGTACACAAACAGCTTGATGACGTAGTAAACAAACAGCTTGATGACGTAGTATTTAAACAGCTTGATGACGTAGTACACAAACAGCTTGATGACGTAGTATTTAAACAGCTTGATGACGTAGTACACAAACAGCTTGATAACGTAGTACATAAACAGCTTGATGACGTAGTACACACATAGCTTGATGACGTAGTACACAAACAGCTTGATGACGTAGTACACAAACAGCTTGATGACGTAGTGCACAAACAGCTTGATGACGTAGTATTTAAACAGCTTGATGACGTAGTACACAAACAGCTCGATGACGTAGTAAACAAACAGCTTGATGACGTAGTATTTAAACAGCTTGATGACGTAGTACACAAACAGCTTGATGACGTAGTACACAAACAGCTTGATGACGTAGTAAACAAACAGCTTGATGACGTAGTATTTAAACAGCTTGATGACGTAGTACACAAACAGCTTGATGACGTAGTGCACAAACAGCTTGATGACGTAGTATTTAAACAGCTTGATGACGTAGTATTTAAACAGCTTGATGACGTAGTACACAAACAGCTCGATGACGTAGTAAACAAACAGCTTGATGACGTAGTATTTAAACAGCTTGATGACGTAGTACACAAACAGCTTGATGACGTAGTATTTAAACAGCTTGATGACGTAGTACACAAACAGCTTGATGACGTAGTGCACAAACAGCTTGATGACGTAGTATTTAAACAGCTTGATGACGTAGTACACAAAGAGCTTGATGACGTAGTACACAAACAGCTTGATTGGACACCATTTTTAAATACTCGATAGCACCATGAGCATCCCACCTAGATTAAACCTCATCTATCCCACCCAATAGCACTATGGGCATCCCACCTTGATTAAACCCCATCTATCCCACCTATTAGCGTCATGGGCATCCCACCTTGATTAAACCCCATCTATCCCACCTATTAGCGTCATGGGCATCCCACCTTGATTAAACCCCATCTATCCCACCCAATAGCACTATGGGCATCCCAACTAGATTAAACCTCATCCATCCCACCCAATAGCACTATGGGCATCCCACCTAGATTAAACCCCATCTATCCCACCCAATAGCACTATGAGCATCCCACCTAGATTAAACCCCATCTATCCCACCCAATAGCACTATGGGCATCCCACCTAGATTAAACCCCATCTATCCCACCCAATAGCACTATGGGCATCCCACCTAGATTAAACCCCATCTATCCTACCCAATAGCACTATGGGCATCCCACCTAGATTACACCTCATCTATCCCACCCAATAGCACTATGGGCATCCCACCTAGATTAAACCCCATCTATCCCACCCAATAGCACTATGGGCATCCCACCTAGATTAAACCTCATCTATCCCACTCAATAGCACTATGGGCATCCCACCTAGATTAAACCCCATCAATCCCACCCAATAGCACTATGAGCATCCCACCTAGATTAAACCTCATCTATCCCACCCAATAGCACTATGGGCATCCCACCTAGATTAAACCCCATCTATCCCACCCAATAGCACTATGGGCATCCAACCTAGATTAAACCCCATCTATCCCACCCAATAGCACTATGGGCATCCCACCTAGATTAAACCCCATCTATCCCACCCAATAGCACTATGGGCATCCCACCTAGATTAAACCCCATCTATCCCATCCAATAGCACTATGGGCATCCCACCTAGATTAAACCTCATCTATCCCACCCAATAGCACTATGGGCATCCCACCTAGATTAAACCCCCATCTATCCTACCCAATAGCACTATGGGCCTCCCACCTAGATTAAACCCCATCTATCCCACCCAATAGCACTATGGGCATCCCACCTAGATTAAACCCCATCTATCCCACCCAATAGCACTATGGGCATCCCACCTAGATTAAACCTCATCTATTCCACCCAATAGCACTATGGGCATCCCACCTAGATTAAACCCCATCTATCCCACCCAATAGCACTATTTGCATCCCACCTAGATTAAACCCCATCTATCCCACCCAATAGCACTATGGGCATCCCACCTAGATTAAACCCCATCTATCCCACCCAATAGCACTATGGGCATCCCACCTAGATTAAACCTCATCTATCCCACCCAATAGCACTATGGGCATCCCACCTAGATTAAACCCCATCTGTCCCACCCAATAGCACTAATGGGCATCCCACCTAGATTAAACCCCATCTTTCCCACCCAATAGCACTATTGGCATCCCACCTAGATTAAACCCCATCTATCCCACCCAATAGCACTATGGGCATCCCACCTAGATTAAACCCCATCTATCCCACCCAATAGCACTATGGGCATCCCACCTTGATTAAACCCCATCTATCCCACCTATTAGCGTCATGGGGATCCCACCTTGATTAAACCCCATCTATCCCACCTATTAGCGTCATGGGCATCCCACCTTGATTAAAGCTCATCTATCCCACCATTTAGCGCCAGGTTAAAGCAGACCCCCCGAGGACACATAGCCCCGTTATTTGCGGTATTTTCATTCAGAAACGCTTTCATGTATAACTCTATATACTGTCTTTTGTATAATTGGCTAAGTAAATTTTTACCAACTGTATAAACACTATCAAAAATATATTAATATTATATAGTCTGACTTTGCCGACGCAGAGTTCGAATGCCGAAAGCTATTCTTAGACATGTTATAATCCAATAAAGTTTCTTTGTTTCTTTTGCATTACAACATTTGAATCTTAGCCATATTTTTAGCGCGCAAAACTGAATGTTTATATAACGAAAGTAGAGGGTTGTTTCTATTTATGATTTTAGCTGAACAAGAACAATAAATACCTGAGCTAAGGATTGCTGTGGTGTTGTGTATAGAATAATAAAATCTAATTTAACACAAGGACATCCATGTCCCAATCTAATGTAATTCAACGACATCCTTGACACAATCTATTCTAACCAAATGACATCCATGAAACAATCTATTCTAGCCCACTGAAATCCATGGCACAATCTATTCTAACCCACTGACATCCATGACACAATCTATTCTAACCCACTGAAATCCATGGCACAATCTATTCTAACCCACTGAAATCCATGGCACAATCTATTCTAACCCACTGACATCCATGACACAATCTATTCTAACCCACTGACATCCATGACACAATCTATTCTAACCCACTGACATCCATGACACAATCTAATCTAACCCACTGACATCCATGGCACAATCTATTTTAACCCACTGACATCCATGACACAATCTAATCTAACCCACTGAAATCCATGACACAATCTATTCTAACCAAATGACATCCATGGCACAATCTATTCTAACCCACTGACATCCATGACACAATCTAATCTAACCCACTGACATCCATGACACAATCTTATCTAAACCACTGACATCCATGGCACAATCTATTCTAACCCACTGACATCCATGACACAATCTAATCTAACCCACTGACATCCATGGCACAATCTATTCTAACCCACTGACATCCATGACACAATCTATTCTAACCCACTGACATCCATGACACAATCTAATCTAACCCACTGACATCCATGACACAATCTAATCTAACCCACTGACATCCATGGCACAATCTATTCTAACCCACTGACATCCATGACACAATCTAATCTAACCCACTGACATCCATGGCACAATCTATTCTAAACCACTGACATCCATGACACAATCTATTCTAACCAACTGACATCCATGACACAATCTAATCTAACCCACTGACATCCATGACACAATCTAATCTAACCCAATGACATCCATGGCACAATCTATTCTAACCCACTGACATCCATGACACAATCTATTCTAACCCACTGAAATCCATGGCACAATCTATTCTAACCCACTGAAATCCATGGCACAATCTATTCGAACCAACTGACATCCATGACACAATCTATTCTAACCCACTGACATCCATGACACAATTTATTCTAACCCACTGACATCCATGACGCAATCTAATCTAACCCACTGACATCCATGGCACAATCTATTTTAACCCACTGACATCTATGGCACAATCTATTTTAACGCACTGAAATCCATGACACAATCTAATGTAACCCACTGACATCCATGACACAATCTAAACTAACCCACTGACATCCATGGCACAATCTATTTTAACCCACTGACATCCATGACACAATCTATTCTAACCCACTGAAATCCATGGCACAATCTATTCTAACCCACTGAAATCCATGGCACAATCTATTCGAACCCACTGACATCCATGAAACAATCTATTCTAACCCACTGACATCCATGACACAATCTATTCTAACCCACTGACATCCATGATGCAATCTAATCTAACCCACTGACATCCATGGCACAATCTATTTTAACCCACTGACATCTATGGCACAATCTATTTTAACGCACTGAAATCCATGACACAATCTAATCTAACCCACTGACATCCATGACACAATCTAATCTAACCCACTGACATCCATGGCACAATCTATTTTAACCCACTGAAATCCATGACACAATCTAATCTAACCAAATGACATCCAGGAAACAATCTAATCTAAGCCACTGACATCCATGACACAATCTATTCTAACCCACTGATATCCATGACAGAATCTAATCTAACCAAATGATATCCACGACACAATCTATTCTAACCCACTGACATCCTCCCATAATACTTGATTTACTCGTCCCTGGAGCAGAATGGCTTATAGCAGCAATTTAACATAAAATTCTCCTGTTGGTATATGAGGGTCTTCTGTGGACTGGGATGAGATCCCTCGATTAGAGATCACTGTACGTCACTGACCCAACACTGCCGTTACACTTTCTTGTTGGTCTTAGTTCTACCGACGCCTCGATACTCTAATCAATGTTCCCTATGTAATTTGTTCAATTAAACAGAAAAAAAAACTATTACAAATAACAATGATTGTTCTTACTGTTACATTAGCGCTCCTAAATGGAACAATTAACCGTGACCTCGTTTTGGGTAAGGCTGAGGACTTAAACGTGGCACAATGTGCCGCCACCTACCCATGTGCTGATGCCTGCTGAACAATCGTGATGGAAATTCCTGCCATCCTATTGTGTCATAAGGACCCAAATGACCCCAATTTATTTTATTTTTTAAAGAACACGTGCATATAACGCACTACTGTAACTAACTATCAACACGTGCCAAGAGATGGGGTTGGTACCACGAGATGGGGTTGGTGCCACGAGATGGGGTTGTGTCATGAGTTGTGGTTGATGTCACGAGTTGTGGTTGGTGTCACGAGTTGGGGTTGGTGTCATGAGTTGGGGTTGGTTTCACGAGTTGTGGTTGTGTCATGAGTTGTGGTTGATGTCACGCGTTGTGGTTGGTGTCACGAGTTGTGGTTGATGTCACGAGTTGTGGTTGGTGTCACGAGTTGTGGTTGGTGTCATGAGTTGTTGTTGATATCATGAGTTGTGGTTGATGTCACGAGTTGTGGTTGTGTCATGAGTTGTGGTTGATGTCACGAGTTGTGGTTGGTGTCACGAGTTGTGGTTGGTGTCACGAGTTGAGATTGCTGTCACGTGTTGGGGGTTGGTGTCACGAGTTGGGTTTGGTGCCAAGAGTTGGGGTTGGTGCCACGAGTTGAGATTGGTGTCACGTGTTGGGGTTGGTGTCACGAGTTGGGGTTGGTGCCACGAGTTGAGATTGGTGTCACGTGTTGGGGTTGGTGTCACAAGTTGGGGTTAGTGTCATGAGTTGTGGTTGATACCACGAGTTGAGATTGGTGTCATGAGTTGTGGTTGATGCCACGAGTTGAGATTGGTGTCATGAGTTGGGGTTGATGCCACGAGTTGAGATTGGTATCACGTGTTGGGGTTGGTGTCACGAGTTGGGGTTGGTGTCATGAGTTGTGGTTGATGCCACGAGTTGAGATTGGTGTCATGAGTTGGGGTTGGTGCCATGAGAAAGTGTTGTTACCACGAGTTGGGGTTGGGCTACAGATTTGGAGTGAAAGTACTGTACTGTAATGGGATTTAAAATTGTTTATACGACTCCGACTCCCAATAAGCAAGTGAACATATGGAGCTGCAAGACAATGTGTGTGTGTGTGTGTGATTTTTGTGTTTTATGTGTGTGTGTGTGTGTGTTTTTTGTTGTGTTTTTTTTTGTAGTGTGATCATTCGTCAATCTTATCTGAGTTTATGTAAGAATGCAGATGCCAGATATGGGGAAACAGGCACCATAATTCAACTGCACGGCCGTTATATTAGGACTGATGACCGAAAGATTCTGAACACCTTATTAGGACTCGAATTTTGGAAAGTTCATAGCGGGCTTGACCCTATTTCTCGAAATATGGGTCAGTCCGAGACGTTTAAATTTAATGGACGAATCCAAGTGGTTGACCAGAAAGGACTGAATGACACATTGGTTTAAGAAAAAGTAGTCTCTTAAATGACATTGTAAAAGATACAATAAAATACATGGAGTAAAAAAAAAAAGTGTGGTGTGGGTTAAGTTTAGATATTTTCCGCCAGACAAGTCGGATGGTTGTAACAAAAAAACACTGGAACAGCAAACAATTGCACGTGCATCGTTTGGATCTTCCTTCAAATGGCCTTTCTACAAACGTCAGCTTACATTTGTCTAAATTTATGCAACGGTTTAAGGACCAGTTTTTTCTATATATGAAGGGGCGACATTATCCGCACAAAATTGTTTAAAAATAAATTTTGTGCGGTCGTCGACACAACTCGCTCGATAGGATATTGACACACGCGAAAGTCACACCGTGTCTTACTGGTCCTAATGATGGGGTTAGTCACAGCGGGTCTTACTGGTCATAAAGATGGGGCTAGTCACAGCGGGTCTAACTGGTCATAATGATGGGGTTAGTCACAGCGGGTCTTACTGGTCATAAAGATGCGGCTAGACATACCGGGTCTTACTGGTCATAATGATGCGGCTAGACATACCGGGTCTTACTGGTCTTAATGATGGGGATAGACATACCGGGTCTTACTGGTCTTAATGATGGGGATAGACATACCGGGTCTTACTGGTCATAATGATGGGGCTAGACATACCGGGTCTTACTGGTCATAATGATGGGGCTAGACATACCGGGTCTTACTGGTCTTAATGATGGGGCTAGTCACACCGGGTCTTACTGGTCATAATGATGGGGCTAGACATACCGGGTCTTACTGGTCATAATGATGGGGATAGACATACCGGGTCTTACTGGTCTTAATGATGGGGATAGACATACCGGGTCTTACTGGTCATAATGATGGGGATAGACATACCGGGTCTTACTGGTCATAATGATGGGGATAGACATACCGGGTCTTACTGGTCATAATGATGGGGATAGACATACCGGGTCTTACTGGTCATAATGATGGGGCTAGTCACACCGGGTCTTACTGGTCATAATGATGGGGCTAGACATACCGGGTCTTACTGGTCATAATGATGGGGATAGACATACCGTGTCTTACTGGTCATAATGATGGGGCTAGACATACCGGGTCTTACTGGTCATAATGATGGGGCTAGTCACACCGTGTCTTACTGGTCATAATGATGGGGATAGACATACCGGGTCTTACTGGTCTTAATGATAGGGATAGACATACCTGGTCTTACTGGTCATAATGATGGGGATAGACATACCGGGTCTTACTGGTCATAATGATGGTGCTAGACATATCGGGTCTTACTGGTCTTAATGATGGGGATAGACATACCGGTTCTTACTGGTCATAATGATGCGGCTAGACATACCGGGTCTTACTGGTCATAATGATGGGGCTAGTCACACCGGGTCTTACTGGTCATAATGATGGGGCTAGTCAAACCGGGTCTTACTGGTCATAATGATGGGACTAGTCATATTTGTTCACTCGCTTAGTTTTATGAACATTCTAATTTTAGTTATTTAAAATTTTACATTAAATTTCCCTGAGCTGAATTACACATCACGGCTCGTTTATTACTTCTCACATGGTTGTCACACAAAAAATGGTTAAAACGAAAATCCTAAAAAAAATTATATTTAACTGAGCTTAAGCTCTAAAACAAACTGCATAAAATAAAAATAAGATTAATTTTCAGATTTTTATCGGGACGCTCATCAAAGAGAGACAAATGGATGTTCTTATCGTATCAACGTTAAGTAAAACAGAGACAGAATGAGACGGATAGACAACGCAATTCGCGTCTGTATGTGTATGTTAGCTCTGGAACAATGTTGAACATAACCTTTTGTTCGTATTGGGATTCGGCCATTCTCCACTTAGATCCACGATCTCAGTAATGGAAGGGCATAATAATTTTGGAGAGAGATTCAGAGAACCATAATCATTTATTGGGTGTCTAGAGCAGCGGTTCTCAACCTGTGGGTCGCGACCCCTTGGGGGGGGGGTTCGCACGACCCTTTCCAAGGGGTCGCCTAAGACCATCTGAAAATACATATACTCTACAACTATAAAGTATCAAAGAAAATTAATTTTGTTGTTGGGGGTCGCTACAACATGAGGATCTGTTCTAAAGGGTCGCGGCATTAGAAAGGTTGAGAACCACTGGTCTAGAGGATTGTAATACTTGGGCAGAATAAAAAAAAAACTCAAGCAAGAAATGAAGACAAGTAAAATGCGCACATTGGCTTTTAGCGCAAAATCACCTTCTTCCTATGCCTCCTGGATGGCAAGCAGTTGAATGAACTCTTCATAAGCACTCTTCAGTGTGGTAGCAATGTGTTGTTTAAATGATAATGTTGTCAGACCATTCAGTCGGACCTGAGACATAGAAGATCTCAAATATGTTTATTTAAACTTTAATTCTGCATAGCTACCGGCACTCTGAACATTATCTTGCACTCGCCATAGCTACCGGCACTCTGAACATTATCTTGCACTCGCCATAGCTACTGGCACTCTGAACATATCTTGCACTCGCCATAGCTACCGGCACTCTGAACATTATCTTGCACTCGCCATAGCTACCGGCACTCTGAACATTATCTTGCACTCGCCATAGCTACCGGCACTCTGAACATTATCTTGCACTCGCCATAGCTACCGGCACTCTGAACATAATCTTGCACTCGCCATAGCTACCGGCACTCTGAACATTATCTTGCACTCGCCATAGCTACCGGCACTCTGAACATTATCTTGCACTCGCCATAGCTACCGGCACTCTGAACATAATCTTGCACTCGCCATAGCTACCGGCACTCTGAACATTATCTTGCACTCGCCATAGCTACCGGCACTCTGAACATTATCTTGCACTCGCCATAGCTACCGGCACTCTGAACATAATCTTGCACTCGCCATAGCTACCGGCACTCTGAACATTATCTTGCACTCGCCATAGCTACCGGCACTCTGAACATTATCTTGCACTCGCCATAGCTACCGGCACTCTGAACATAATCTTGCACTCGCCATAGCTACCGGCACTCTGAACATTATCTTGCACTCGCCATAGCTACCGGCACTCTGAACATTATCTTGCACTCGCCATAGCTACCGGCACTCTGAACATTATCTTGCACTCGCCATAGCTACCGGCACTCTGAACATTATCTTGCACTCGCTATAATTACCGGTAGTTTCATGTCTTCTGTTTTTTTTTTTTTTTTAAATCATATTGAAGGCAATTATTAAGCCGGAATCAGTTTTTTTTACAGTAATTTACCGAGTATAATGATACGTAACTTAAGTAACATAGCAAATAGAAGGGCATAATTATCAGCAAAGACATGTAGCATCTCCATGACTTAACATATGTAGCGCAGTGGCGTAGGAAGGGGGCGGTCTACCTGGGGGGCATCCTTTTCTTTCTCTCTTTACATTGAATGGCGGCATTTCGGCCAACTGTAGAGGGGGTGGGGGCCGTTCGTGGTGAGGGTGGGGTGGGAGGCCCGTTCGTGGTGAGCGCGGGGTGGGGGGCCCGTTCGTGGTGAGCGCGGGGTGGGGGGCCCGTTCGTGGTGAGCGTGGCAAAAATCTTGGTGCACCCGGAGCTGCACTAACCCTTGCCACCAGTCTAGTACTACATCAATCCCTTGCCACCAGTCTAGTACTACATCAATCCCTTGCCACCAGTCTAGTACTACATCAATCCCTTGCCACCAGTCTAGTACTACATCAATCCCTTGCCACCAGTCTAGTACTACATCAATCCCTTGCCACACGTCTAGTTCTACATCAATCCCTTGCTTACTCAAAGCAGTGTGTCTCATCTCTCAGGCTAGAAGTCACTGATATAAAGCATTTTCCTAAGCTCTCTTTTCCCCCCCACACACACACACACACACATACACGCGCGCGCACACACACGAACACATGCACACACAGACAGACATACACGCGCGCGCACATACACAAATGTATATTGTTTAAAAACTTTAGCCCAATGTGTTCATTGTTTTCTTTTTCTGGAACCGCCTATGGCCACAGCTGATGATTTCAGGGAAGTAGAGATAGTTCATACGCAGTAGCCGAATACTGGTCCCGTATTTGATTGAAATAACTACCTGCATAGCTTTTACGGATGAGATAGAGGCCATTCAAAACAGCAACGACGTTACAGTCTACTGAATTCTCTCTCTCTCTGTTTTAACAGTATTCGTGTCATGTCGTATTGGAGTGGTAGACCTTAAACAGCCATCTACGTACTCCACACCACACCCCTTAGCCATGCAGCAGATATGAACGGCCCAATAACAAATTAAGCAACAACACATAAATGTTTATGAAGTGTATGTAATGTGAGGACTCAGTCTGTCCTGTAAGGGTGTAGCACGTTAAGAGCGGGGCAAAACGTTATTCAATCATCCCATTCGTCTGTCCATGCGGGTCGCGCTATTTTCCTGAAACTAAAACAAACAAAAAAATTACCTTTAAGTAGCATTCTCCCGTGTTTTTATCATTTATAACTTTATATTGTAACCAATGTTTTAAATTCTAAAATTCGAAATAAATATGTCTCATATAAAAGCATCTACACACACACACAATTGCTCAATGATTTTTATATTCGCTTTCTCCTGTTCGGGGGATTCATTCATTTATTTGGTCTTCCGTGTTCTGAGCCCTGGCACTCCAGGACTTGACTGCAGGAGCATCTGACGACCTAATGATTGGATGTTGACCTTATCTCCCAGACGCCAGCCTATGCGCATTCCTGCATCTCATGACGTATCCATGACCGGAAACCACAGGCCTGGAGACATCGATCGGACGACGTCACGCTGGCAACGTAGTCTAGTGACCCACATAGAGCGACCCCTCTCTCCTTGTCTGGGGGGGATGGTTGGGGGGGGGTGTCTGCCAGCCGAAATGTAAGTATACCCAACATCAGCTGGTGGACACATAGAGAGGAATTATACAAGTGGACCCCATGACAAGAACTTTAATAACATCCTTTGAGTATGTTCTTATTATTGCCATACACTCTAAATTCTGCTAACAATGGTGCAGCTCTGTTTCCGGGTAACGTCTCAACCTTCACTCCCCCTCTCCATTTCATCGATTTGACATAAATGAAATGTCCCCTTTAGGTGGTTTGCCCCACAGGGTTTTTGTTTGAAATGGGTGAACATTTGGTTTGCCCCACAGGGTATTTGTTTGAAATGGGTGAACATTTGGTGCCTGAAAAAGTTGTTTATTTAACAAACCAACAAGTCTTTAGTTTACTTAACAGTTTGCCTATAAATATCCTAACGTTCCTGCATTCGTTCCTTTCCCTTGACCATCACCTTTCACCACTGGTGACGCATCATGCACCCCCCTTCCCCTTTTTTTTTGAACACCGTGTCCAGTCAAACTGCATTTGGTATTTAAACAACGTGTTTTGAATTATTAATGATATACACGAATCGTGGTTAGATTTAAAATCTCGCAGAGGTTTGGGATATGAGGGAAAGGCTTTGAGGAAGGTGGGGGCTTGGTGAATGTTTTGAAAAGTTTGCAATGTATTTTTAGATATCAAGAAAGTAGCCAGGGTCCGATAATCCATTAGGAAAAGCGGACAATGGGCAAGGACCCCACGAGCCACGGATGCTTGATTAGCCTCATGAAATTAACGTCTGATTTCCCCCGAAATTAACGTCTGGTTTCCCCCCCCCCCCCAGATTTTCATGTCTTTAAATTGTTACTTTCTATTCAATCGCTGTGCCCACAGCAATGCACATGCGACACGTTTTACATTTACAGACACTATTTTCGTGCCCATTGCTAAAGCTTTCAAACAAATGATCCGTTATTTTATTTTCGTTGCTACTTCATAAAATATGCATTCCGATGGCCTTAGCCGACCCCAGCGTAAGGGTCGTGATCCCCAGGTTGAGAGCCCCCTGCGCTAGAGGCTGGCGTTTCGCAATCAGTCTCATTGTTTATGTGTCTAATTATGAAATGGAAACAAGTGGACATACAAATGGTATGCGCCGTATATTGATAGCGGTGAGAATAAATATGTCGTTGCAGATGGTATTACCAAGAAACAGCAGACCTTTGACGATAAATAATAACTGCCGGATTATTCATGGCGCCAAACGATTCCGGATTCATTCGATGCTCTTTGTTTATGAACATCATGCGGTAATGTAAGTCCGTGGCCAGAAACTGCCGATGGATGATTCAGTTTTGAAACTGATATCAACAGAAGTGAAATACTGAATTCACTGAGCAGACAAATGATGTGGACGAAGATGGGGTAATGTATCTTAAAATAATATATAATCAGATTACTCTGTATAATAAAGTGTCCAATTAAAAAACAAGAAGAGAATGACGTCAGACTTACAGAATACTTTCTTGTCTATTTCGTTAAAATCAAACAGAACTTTTGCTACATGGACGTACTCTCAACTTGGCTTCTGTAACTGTGAGAGACTTTTGCTTCATGGACGTACTCTCAACTTGGCTTCTGTAACTGTGAGAGACTTTTGCTTCATGGACGTACTCTCAACTTGGCTTCTGTAACTGTGAGAGACTTTTGCTACATGGACGTACTCTCAACTTGGCTTCTGTAACTGTGAGAGACTTTTGCTTCATGGACGTACTCTCAACTTGGCTTCTGTAACTGTGAGAGACTTTTGCTTCATGGACGTACTCTCAACTTGGCTTCTGTAACTGTGAGAGACTTTTGCTTCATGGACGTACTCTCAACTTGGCTTCTGTAACTGTGAGAGACTTTTGCTTCATGGACGTACTCTCAACTTGGCTTCTGTAACTGTGAGAGACTTTTGCTTCATGGACGTACTCTCAACTTGGCTTCTGTAACTGTGAGAGACTTTTGCTACATGGACGTACTCTCAACTTGGCTTCTGTAACTGTGAGAGACTTTTGCTTCATGGACGTACTCTCAACTTGGCTTCTGTAACTGTGAGAGACTTTTGCTACATGGACGTACTCTCAACTTGGCTTCTGTAACTGTGAGAGACTTTTGCTACATGGACGTACTCTCAACTTGGCTTCTGTAACTGTGAGAGACTTTTGCTACATGGACGTACTCTCAACTTTGCTTCTGTAACTGTGAGAGACTTTTGCTACATGGACGTACTCTCAACTTGGCTTCTGTAACTGTGAGAGACTTTTGCTACGTGGACGTACTCTCAATTTGTCATCTTTATTCAGCATTGGATATATATCTGATCATGCAAAAATCCCAGATCTACAAGAGTCAGTGACCGACATACTTACAAAAGTTCGTGCTGTCAATGTAGCATTTAGGAAAACTATAACAAGTGCTCGTGACTTACACGAATGTGTATGTATGACAAGCTTTTGCATTCCAAAATCTTCGCTTGAAGTTTGCTGAATATGAAGGAAAAACAAGTACAGTGGTGTCTACGAGAAACTCGCTACAAGCAAGACGAGATTAGCACACGAATTACAAATCTACAGGTTTAATGATGGAGCTGCTAAAGTTACTTTGGAAACAATGATTGCAGGGAAATGTATAGCAAGTACCAGTTGGTACCAGTTTATCTTCCCATCATGAATGAGTTTCATTGCAATACCAACACTAGATGAAATGCATACATCATCTTTCATAGCAATACCAAAACTGTATATGAAATACATAGATTATATTTCATTGCAATACTGACACCAGATGACATACACAATCATCTTCAAAAGCAATACCAAACCTAGATAAAATACAAGGATCATGCTTCATTTTAATACCAAAACTCGATACAAAATACATATTTCATCTTTAATTGCAATACCAAAACTAGATAAAATACATAAATCTTCTTTATTAAAATACCGAAACTAGATGAAACACATAGATCATGCTTCATTCTAATACAAAATCTATATGAAATATATAATCATATTTCATTGCAATACCAAATCTAGATGAAATACATAGATGACCTGTCATTCCTTACGACCAAATAGGGGAAAGGAGATTATCAAATATATCGACTATCTTGTTCGTTTTTTTCTTCACTTCCTTTTATAGGTGTGGCCATACTGTGTAGATCGATGCCTGTTCATGTCAAATTAGTTCAATGATCTTCTAGTTCATAGTGATTGACGTGATTGGCAGACAGACCTTTAAATCTGTTAAGTGTATTGATATTTCATTAATTTGCAAAGCTGGCGACAATCATAAATTCTTAAATTACTTGGGTAATCAATAAAATTGCTGATTAAAGTTTTTGCGTTTCAAATAAAACTTAGAATTTGACAGTTTTTTTGTTTTTTTTTAAATTTATACTAGCTGGAAACCCCGTTAAAGCTTGGTAAATGCTGCGTGTTAAATAACGCCAAAAAGCGATTAGGACTTAGCATTTCAAAAATCGATATTTTCGCATGAATCCCTTCAGTTTCGGAAAATAAAAATTTTTAAAATTGATTATTGATTACATTTGCATTCCCCCACAACCCACTGGACAGGTCTGAAGTAACTGTCATGAACTGTGATCACTTCTATTAGCCCCAATGCAAATATGATGGCATTATCGCTGGCGGTTATTTATTTGATTATTTTACCGGATTTTAACGTAAAGTCAAGAGACGTGTAAAGAAAGTATTGCTGATAATTGCGCAATGCGGGAGTTGTTCTCAATTTATTCTGAAAAAAAAATGACCGACGAATGCTACCCCAAAAGAGCATAACCCACGAGAAACTTTAAACTTTTTAGAGCACATTTTATTCGGTTTTCAGATAACTTAATTTTACTGTAAACCAAATCGTTGGCCTTTATAAGCCCCACGGTGGAGGAAATGATACCATTAACCACCGAGGTGTACGATTGCATGACACTTTTAGTGCATTGATTGGGGCGTGAATTCGGACTCAGCTTCAGAGGATTGGATTGCTGTTTTTTTTTTTTCCCAGGTTTATTTTCTTTTTTCTTTGCCCAATGACTCTTAAATTAAATCGCATGCACACCGACTGACAAGTTTAGTGCATGTCATTTGGCAATCACGTTTTGCCTCACTGATCTATCAGCAATTAATTGTTGTTTTTTTTTAAAAATTGAGATGGCAAAAACAAAAAAAAAATGAAATTCCTTGTTCCAGGTGTCCTCAAATTGGTGCTTTGGATTGACGTCCCAAGATAAATCAGTAGAACACGGAACCCAACCAAAAGGCATCCACAGTTATGCGATTCATTGCAAATTGAAGTGTACCGTTAACAAATTTGTTCTTTAATAACATAGAACCCGGGAAAATACATTATTAATAAGGGTAATCCCTTTCATTACTGCTGGTTGGGGGGCGGGGGGGGGCCGCCGCCGGGGGGGGGGCATCGATTTTTGCTGACTCAGCAATTAAAAGACTTTACAGATTAAACTTTCGGTATTTGTGCATTCGCTATCCGATTCGCTTATTAGCTTCTCTATAAATTAAAGAATAAAGGAAATGTATAGGATTGAAATATGACGTCGACGTGACGGCCTTGGTATTTCAGACAAGTCTTTGCCTCTTTGTTATGGCGACAAAGTGACGTCCTTGGTCATTGAAAGTGGGTGATCGCGAAGTCGCGTTGACGTCAGCGGTAATGAACTGGTTAATTAATACGTCAACTTAGTTTAAAAAGTCACCAGCCGTAGTAAACTAACTTATAATTGTTCTTAATTCATTCGAAACCTTTGCCATCGCTTGGTAATGATTCTGTAAGATATGTGAACGGCAGGGGCAAAGTGAGCACCCGCCCTCGTTCCTACCTTCAGATGTCCATGAAAAAGTGAACAAATAGATACCTTTTTGTGTAGAGGATACCTAAATTCAGGCTTTGACACGGGTGCAGCTTTGGCTTGTCACGTCCCCAGGAAGATTTGGTTTGCTGCATCCTGCGTAACATGTCACATTCCCTTCACGATAATTTGTGAATTACAAGATTTTCTTTTTACCTTTAGGAGCTTAACTCTAAATTTTAACCTTGAAAAAAAAACCAAAACATATAAACCATCTCATTAGAGTTTAAGAACCCCTGTTGAGGGCACGCCTTATCGGTCGACATATTGGAAGCTCTCACGGTCGGTCGTTGTACTCGCAGCAGAAGATCGACCGGTAGCCAACAAGTGGTCGATATATTTTTTTTCTTTAAAAAAAAATAATTTTTTTTTGGCGCGCGCAAGCTGGCGGTAAACATTGGCAGTCTCGTGCAGCAGCCGGGTCACGTGACATGAAACTCTAAGTTGCTATAAGTAGAAGGAATGAATGGGGCGTCGCCGGGGGTCAATGTCAGAGAACAACAAAAACACAAGGTGCCTGATACCTAGGAAACGAGTCAATCTTTAAAGGGAACCGTAAGGTTAAAAGTCAAGCGGTTTTACGGTATATCTTGTACACAATAAAAGTTCTGTTTTTGTCAACATTTTTAACCATTCTGTTTGTTTAAAAAATAATAATTTGACTGATTATTCCTCTTTCCCCAATACCTAAAGTCAGTCAGCCACCTATATAACCTAAACCTAAAGTAAGACATTCACCTATATCCCCATACGTAAAGTCAGTCAGCCATCTATATCCCCATACCTAAAGTCAGTCAGCCACCTATATCCCCTAGAGCTAAAGCCAGACAGCCACCTATATCCCAATACCTAAAGTCAGTCAGCCACCTTTATCCTCCATACCTAAAGTCATACATCTATCTATATCCCAATACCTAAAGCCAGACAGCCACCTATATCCCAATACCTAAAGTCAGACAGCCACCTTTATCCTCCATACCTAAAGTCAGACAGCCACCTATATCCCCAATACCTAAAGTCAGTCAGCCACCTATATCCCCTAGAGCTAAAGCCAGACAGCCACCTATATCCCCAATACCTAAAGTCAGTCAGCCACCTATATCCCCAATACCTAAAGTCAGACAGCCACCTAAATCCCCTAGAGCTAAAGTCAGACAGCCACCTATATCCCCAATACCTAAAGTCAGTCAGCCACCTATATCCCCTAGAGCTAAAGCCAGACAGCCACCTATATCCCAATACCTAAAGTCAGTCAGCCTCCTATATCCCCATACCTAAAGTCAGTCAGCTACCTATATCCCCTGGAGCTAAAGCCAGACAGCCACCTATATCCCAATACCTAAAGTCAGACAGCCACCTTTATCCTCCATACCTAAAGTCATACATCTATCTATATCCCAATACCTAAATTCAGAGAGCCACCTATATCCCCAATACCTAAAGTCAGTCAGCCACCTATATCCCCTAGAGCTAAAGCCAGACAGCCACCTATATCCCAATACCTAAAGTCATACATCTATCTATATCCCCAATACCTAAAGTCAGACAGCCACCTTTATCCTCCATACCTAAAGTCATACATCTATCTATATCCCAATACCTAAAGTCAGACAGCCACCTTTATCCTCTATACCTAAAGTCATACATCTATCTATATCCCCAATACCTAAAGTTAGACAGCCACCTATATCCCCTAGGGCTAAAGCCAGACAGCCACCTATATCCCCAATACCTTAAGCCAGACAGCCACCTATATCCCCATACATAAAGCCAGACAGACACCTATATCCCCAATAACTTAAGCCAGACAGCCACCTATATCCCCAATACCTAAAGTCAGACAGCCACCTATATCCCGTATACCTTAAGCCAGACAGCCACCTATATCCCCAATACCTAAAGCCAGACAGCCACCTATATCCCCAATACCTTAAGCCAGACAGCCACCTATATCCCCAATACCAAAAGTCAGACAGCCACCTATATCCCCCAATACCTAAAGCCAGGCAGCCACCAATATCCCCAATACCAAAAGCCAGACAGCCACCTATATCTCCAATACCTAAAGCCAGACAGCCACCTATATCCCCAATACCTAAAGCCAGACAGCCACCTATATCCCCCAATACCTAAAGCCAGAACAATACCAAAAGCCAGACAGCCACCTATATCTCCAATACCTAAAGCCAGACAGCCACCTATATCCCCAATACCTAAAGCCAGACCGCCACCTATATCCCCCAATACCTAAAGCCAGACAGCCACCTATATCCCCAATACCAAAAGCCAGACAGCCACCTATATCCCCATACCTAAAGCCAGACAGCCAACTATATCCCCCAATACCTAAAGCCAGACAGCCACCTATATCCCCAATACCAAAAGCCAGACAGCCACCTATATCCCCAATACCTAAAGCCAGACAGCCACCTATATCCCCCAATACCTAAAGCCAGACAGCCACCTATATCCCCCAATACCTAAAGCCAGACAGCCACCTATATCCCCAATACCTAAAGCCTTCACTGGAACATTGCCAACTCTTAAACGTTCGAACCCAAGCTCGTAAATGTCTAAAGTGAATGTCAAACACGTCCTCAATCATGATATAGAGATCTAGCATTCCGCTATCCGCTAAATTGATCAGTGGGATTAGTGAGCCATTCAAACCCGTGGAAAGAGTCCTTCCGTTCAAGGGCTTCGTGTCGCATAATTGTATTCACAAGAAGAACTCGTCCTCGTGTAGTCTACATGCCACCTAGAGCGTTCGTTCGACATGCCCCACGTCAGCTAGACCCCTGCCAGCCATCTTCCATCGCAACATATAATTTTATACTAATTCAAGGGGGGGGGGGCAAATGCCCCACCCTGCCCTACCCATAGTGACGTCCCTGATCCACATGTGGCACACAATGGCTGATGCAAATTGCGCTCCCACGCCTCTTTACAAAAACCTAAAATTGCGACTGTTTTAAAAATTGTTAAAAAATAAATGAAACAAAAGAACAAAACAAAACAAAAAATATGTTTTTGTTTTTTTTAATTATCTATATTGTCACGTGACCACCTTCATCCTATCAACTCAAACTACCACTCAGCTATTCAGCCATTACGCTAAATAAAGTTGATGTTTTTATTATCTTTATGAAATTTTAATGCGTTTTTTTTATACAGAGTGAGCACTTTCGAAACAATAGACCGGCTCATAATTATGCGGACGTAACGCCGCATGGTTGGTTGCATCCACTATTATCAAGGTGGGGTGGAAAAGGACGCATCGCTCCCTTTGTTTCTATTCATTCATGCATCCTAAAATAATTGCAAAAAAAACATCATGCTACATTGAACAAGGCCCCCATTTTTTTAGAACAATGTTGTTTGTTGATGGTGTTCTCCAGCAACGACATTTCCAGCATGAATATTTTATGACTGTTTCCAGCCAATCAGTAGCTCACTTCTGGAGGGGGGTTAATTTCAGCAAGCGTTGCAACTTTCCGCTTCTCAGCCATGCACGTCACGGCCGCCCTTTAAGATTACAATGTCTGCGTACCTGTTCAACCGCATGGTGACCACCAATACGTCATGGTGACCTGCCAAGACTTGACAGTAATGACCAAGACCTTATTGTAATTACCAAGAGACCATAGTATTTACCAAGAACTTAGCGTAGACTCATAACTTATAGTTATAGTCATTACCAAGACCTTTAAGTAATTTAACAAGTACTTTCAGTAATTAACAAATACTTGTTGCAATTAACAAGTACTTATTGCAATTAACAAAAACTTATAGTAATTACCAAGAACTTATAGTAAATACCAAGAACTTGTAGTAAATACTAAGAACTTATAGTAAATACCAAGAACTTATAGTAAATACCAAAAACTTATAGTAAATACCAAGAGCTTATAGTAAATAACAAGAACTTATAGTAAATACCAAGAACTTATAGTAAATACCAAGAACTTATAGTAAATACCAAGAACTTATAGTAAATACCAAGAACTTATAGTAAATACCAAGAACTTATAGTAAATAACAAGAACTTATAGTAAATACCAAGAACTTATAGTAGGAGCCAGAATGATCAATTCACTGACCGTGGGCCCTCAAAATATAGAAGAAGTGTACTAAGAACTTATAGTAATTGCCAAGACTAATTTATTAATGACATCAGATATGCCTAGAATATGTCAGTGTAATGTTATCAGATATGCCTAGAATATGTCAGTGTAATGTTATCAGATATGCCTAGAATATGTCAGTGCAATGTTATCAGATATGCCTAGAATATGTCAGTGTAATGTTATCAGATATGCCTAGAATATGTCAGTGTAATGTTATCAGATATGCCTAGAATATGTCAGTGCAATGTTATCAGATATGCCTAGAATATGTAAGTGCAATGTTATCAGATATGCCTAGAATATGTCAGTGTAATGTTATCAGATATGCCTAGAAATATGTCAGTGTAATTTTATCAGACATGCTTAGAATACGTACTTTATTGTGTTATCTGCTGAAATGATTTTTATCTTTCCAAAAAGGTTGTGTTTTGATGTAAAATGACGTTTTTGTCATGAAGCCGTTCATACCAAAATTCGCTTGCTTCGTCTCTCTAGGCGTTGTTATATTAACTACACAGACCAATGGGTCATAGAGTAAAGTATCTTTTCAAACTAAACTACATTGTCAACTGCCATTGCTCAGTCACAACAAATTACAAAATAATATGCCATTTCCCCTTACCCAAAAATACGTCACAAAATACTAAGCATTTAATAGCAACATCTACCCAAATACCCTCCAAACAACACACAATCACAATATACTTTAACAAGTCCTTAACAGTCTTTAGTTGTCAGGTACAGTAATTTCATTTGCAAGTTTATTTCTGAAAACTAAGTGCCTGAGACAAGTATTGTTTTCATGACCAGGATATGTGGATATCATGTTTTAGTATTTTTACTGTATGACCTTGACTTCGAAACTTTTATTTTGTACTCATTTCCTACTTAAAAAGATCGTTCAACAGTTGATGCTTGCCCAATTTTGGCCATTTTGCACAACCTAAACTTTATCTTCGCACCCGTTTTCCATTTGCTTCATTTGAAACGCATCTGTCGTATGTTTTATTGAACTCCTATTTGATAATTAAACAGCTATTTAAAAAATAATTAACTTTTAACAAAATCTAAACATCAAATTCTTTGTAGCAGAATAAAAGCTATTCAGAATAAAACTGCGTTGAGCCCCGCAAAAAGCCAATGAAACTCATGCCAGGTGTCAGATGAAGATAATGCAGAACCAAACAAGAGAGCAGACTGCCCAAAGTTTGCCAAACCCAATTTTAAGACGCACAAGACTTTCGGATTTATATGTAAATGAATCACCAACACCTCCCCCCACCAACCTCCCCCCTCCCCCCCCCCCCCCCCGTCACGCTAAACTGGCAATCCGTGTATTTCTATTCGGAGAATAGATTCGATCCAGCGTAACCATGCACGAACAGTTTGTCCGATCTGCTCTTTAGATGTCTAAACAATGCATAAAACAATGCAATAAATGCTGTATGACTTAGTTTCAAATGTCGCATATATCCCCTACAGGCAACACCAGAAATCCCCCCGGCGCTTCAGATTTTTCGGGGGGGGGGGCAGTGCCAGCAGTGCCAGTTGATTTATTGTTGGACATATTTTTGCTCCAGGGGGGCACTTGGCTTTCCCCGGGGGGAAGTCCCCCCCCCCCGGGAGATATAGCTGAAAGAAACCCTGGGCAACACACTACTGTGACACAACACACAGTTTAAGCACACTGCCTTTTTTGGCCATTGATGACACCTTGATGACACCTATTATACAAGCGATTTTTTAAAAAAATATTCAATATAACTCACAGTAAACGTCTGTAGTATAGCATTTGTATGACGCACGAATATGTAAATCATACCAATATTAATTACTATACGGCACAAAGGACAGTGCCAAAAAAATAACGCGGAATGTAATAGACACCAACTACTCGCCGATGTAATAGACACCAATGATTCTTCAATATAATAAGATACCAACATTTCGTCAAAGTAATAGACACCAGCCATTCTTCAAGGTGATAAACGCCATCTATTCTTGAATGTGAAGACACCAATGATTCTTCAACTAGGGACAGTTTAGCTATTTTCTGGAAAAGCAGCACGAAAAAAATGCAATGAAGAAGCCTCCTTCTCACCAGAACATCAGTATTTATTTGAAGTTTTGAACGCCCCCTTTAGACCGGTGTTTCCCAACGTGGGCCCAGCGCCGAACGGGGGGCGCAATTTGATTGTTTAGGGGGGCGATTCGAAAATGAGCTGAGTAGAATTTGAAAACCAGTCGTCTTGAGGTAGCTTTAAGGCCAAAAATAGTTGTCACATTATTTCAGAATCAATTTACTTTCAAATATTAAAGAAAAAAAATGGATAAAGAGCCGCCTTAAAGTTTGTGTTTACTGCCCATACTGCAACTGTCAATCGTACTCTTTAGGCTGCTAGACCCACCTTACAGTTACTGTTTACTGCCCATACTGCAACTGTCAATCGTACTCTTTAGGCTTCTAGACCCGCCTTACAGTTACTGTTTACTGCCCATACTGCAACTGTCAATCGTACTCTTTAGGCTGCTAGACCCGCCTTACAGTTACTGTTTACTGCCCAGACTGCAACTGTCAATCGTACTCTTTAGGCT
>CAXITT010000121.1:862486-895861 GCA_964033795.1 Lymnaea stagnalis
TTATTTTAAGCAAAAAAAACCGATCACACAAGTTTGGGGGGGGGGGGGATGGTGACACCATGAGTTTACCGCACCGGGTGACACCAACCCTAGCTACGCCACTGTGCTCAGGTAAATCTGTCCTTGCTCGTCAAATCCAAAGGTAGGCCATATATTCTAGTCAACATTAAAACGTCACTTTTACGTGTAGGTCATTTTCACCCATGAAACCATTTAATCTGCTGAAACATATCGGTACCGGACTGGCAGTTTAATGAGCTAAGCAATCTTCCTATTTCAGTGTTGGCAATGTCCCGATATCTATGGGGAAGGCCACCACTCGTCGAGGACATAATTCTAAAAAGAGTTTTATTTTATTGCACGGACGAAAGGGCACCTTTTAATTTGGGGGGAGGAAAAAAAGGGGGGGGGGGAGAGATAACAGTCTAATGTTACCCTCTTTTACCACACAATGTGCTTCATGTTATTTTAAGAAAAAAAAAATTTAAAGTATATTTGCACATATTTAAAGAAAAAGTTTAAGTATTATTGTTAAATTAACCCCACCCTACCCCAATTTTGTATTTTATTCATCCTAGTTTTCGTCTCCCGTGAAATGGAAAGATAAGATAAACTACATACTGTAAACTGCAAGACATCGCTTATAAATATTATATTTGCTTTAAAATTAATTACGAAAAAACATATTGATAATAATTGTATGTGAGGCGTCATGGGCCCCTTGAGTAGGGGTGTCTACCTCCTAGTTCAAGTATTCGTAAAGGGCGACGAAAATTTGATTTGCCTGGGGCGCACAAACAAACTGACGCCCGAGATGTATATATTTATTTTAGAGAACGAAACATTTCACCACCCATCAGTGTTGTGTAGAATCCGAGGGTGAGCTTTGCATGAGAATCGTCCTGACTCCCCCCACCCCCATCATTGACCTGGGGTCATGACAACCTTCATGAATCTCCTCGACAGTTGTAACAAAATAGCAACTCACCTTTTTGCACTTGTTTCATGTTTGTAAAATTTTAAAAACATTTTGTCAATGTTATAAACTTCTTATAAATTAACCGCATTCATTTTTTTTTTTCAAAGCTTTCCCCACTGTTGATTTTTTGCGAACTTTGAACTTCTCAAATCCTTGCTCCAGTAATCTGCCGTCAGCGTGCCTGACCTGGTGTCATGGTTGAGTGGTTTGAATCTCCTGAGCTGTACGTCAGTGTACCTGCAATGTGCTCACGGCTTGACGTTCCGGGCAGGAGAGCTGTGGAACCGGTCTTAAGGATCAATACTATGCTACAGTTAGAATGTATATATCTGTTAGACGAAAGGTTACGGGACAATAGCTGTACACAAGGGAGCATCGAATGGCAACTTGCCATCAACAATGTGGCTGATGCAGTGATCCTGTAGATTTAAAAAAAATGTTGTTTTTTTTGTTGTTTTTTTTTTGGGGGGGGGGGGGCGATATGTAAAATAAATGAGAAGACCGATGACGTAATACTGTGGACAGTGTTTTTAACTAATTTAATTTCTGATATCAGAAAAAAAAAATCTTCTCCATTGGCTAAGAGATAAATGGTTGAACACTTAGTTTAAAAATAATGGTTGGAGCAAGGAAAAGTCAAATTCACTGGAGTCAAATCAAAGCAAGTCTTATACACCCCTCCCCCCTTTTTTTTACACACACAAATCAGTTATGGTTGAGAAGTTGTCAGTATTAGCTGATTTATGGCTTTATAAAGAATTGACGCAAGGTCACGACAAAGCTTGGTGTCCAGAAACAAAAGTTTGATCAGTGTACTGAAAAATGAGTCCCGGTACCAACATGATCGCGTCCATTGCTAGAGCCACGCCTGCTCAGAGTCCCGGTACCAACTGGGCGCGTCCATTGCTAGAGCCACGCCTGCACAGAGTCCCGGTACCAACATGAGCGCGTCCATTGCTAGAGCCGCGCCTGCTCAGAGTCCCGGTACCAACATGAGCGCGTCCATTGATAGAGCCACGCCTGCTCAAAGTCCCGGTACCACCATGAGCGCGTCCAAACTGGGCGCGTCCATTGCTAGAGCCACGCCTGCACAGAGGCCCGGTACCAACATGAGCGCGTCCATTGCTAGAGCCGCGCCTGCTCAGAGTCCCGGTACCAACATGAGCGCGTCCATTGATAGAGCCACGCCTGCTCAGAGTCCCGGTACCAACATGAGCGCGTCCATTGCTAGAGCCACGCCTGCTCAGAGTCTTGACCTGTAGGGAAACGATTAGGTCGGGGTGACCAGGAAAAGTTGTCTGAGGTCATTTTTTTGCAACCTTCTTTTTTTTTTGTGCCACCCAGTTTCAATGTCTTTACCCACCCTAGTTATGCCTTGATGACATGCCACTGTTCTAGCAATACTGTACAAATATTGACATGCCACTGTTCTAGCAATACTGTAAAAACATGCTGGAGAAGAAAGACACAAAAGGACCAACAAGTACACAAAATTCATGAGATACTTTACATATGTAACATTTATTGACCTTTATAAAAATGTAACACAAAGATAAGATAAACACATTGTTGCACCACAGTGCACTCACAAACCTCTATCACACTCAACTCTGTTGCCCAGGCCTACTACTATTACTAGTCAATGTCCCATTGCACAAAAGGTCATTTGTTCATGGGATATCAATCTGGTCCACACGTTGTCTAGTTCAGCTGGTGTCAGACATTTCTTGCCACCTTTTGAGTCGTACATTACAATCCATCTGTAGTATCAAATAATCAACACAATTTTGATCAGTGCACAGAGCTGAAACTCTACCGCTCTCAAGTGTTACTAACCATAGTTGGTTGGCCTCGAGCTATAAGCAGCCACACACTATCATACAATCAACTTGTTACACAATATATGCAGTTAATGATTCTCAAATAAACTCACAGCTTGCTGATGAAATGCACACCGTCTATGATTCACATCTTCAAACGCTACAGTCAGCAACTGTCACGCATTCCACTTCTGCTCAGTCATGCATGTTAACACCACACACAACAGACATTAAGCTCAACTGCTGTTAGACATTCGGAGTCTTTTATATCATAGTTCAAGTTCCACCTGAATAGGATAATGCATTGACAAGGGCACACAATATCCCTTGTCAGTTCACATATTAAACAGAAGGCCTGCATACAAGCAGGTTTAATTAAACCTGTATCTACTAGTACAAGATTCCAGCTAAGATTTAATATGCATAAACAAGTAGAAGATGCCAGCTAAGATTTAAACCTGTATAAACTAGTACAAGATGCCAGCTAAGATTTAAACCTGTATAAACTAGTACAAGATGCCAGATGACATTTAAACCTGTATAAACTAGTACAAGATGCCAGCTAAGATTTAAACCTGTATAAACTAGTACAAGATGTCAGCTAACATTTAAACCTGTATAAACTAGTACAAGATGCCAGCTAAGATTTAAACCTGTATAAACTAGTACAAGATGCCAGCTAACATTTAAACCTGTATAAACTAGTACAAGTACAAGATGCCAGCTAAGGATAAGACCTGAGATTACATGGCACTGCACAGAAATGACCTTTCTTACCCTACAGAGAACTAAAACAAAAACTTTCAAAAGTTTACACGTTGAGAGCATTTGACTTTTTAATACACATGTTTTTGTCATGCGCTGCTTGATTGTAAAAAACAAAACAAAACGTAAGGTTCACTCATTTATGCCAATGTACAGACGCGCTGCTGTTTAAAATAATACAAATTGAACATACAATAATTACAATGTGTTGAATTAATGACTATGAACACTTAATATGTCAGAATTATTTGCAACTATAAATTAAAGTTTATTGTTAGGCAGCCGTGTGCCTCCTCAGACATGCATCCCACCAGGCCTCCCACCCCAGTGGCCCCATACAATAGATGTCTTAATATCTGATGCAAATTGACAGGCAGTGTATTATTGTGATGAAAAATCTACAACCCATAGTAAAGCCTGTTTTAAACTTTCAATAATGCCCCCCCCCCCTCGTTGTTTTACCGAATAAGCAAATATGAGTTAAAAAAAAAATTTCTATACACAAGTGATATGTATTATTGTGATGAAAAATCTACACCCCATAGTAAAGCCCGTTTTAAACTTTCAATAATGCCCCCCCCCCCCTCGTTGTTTTACCGAATAAGCAAATATGAGTTAAAAAAAAAATTTCTATACACAAGTGATCTGATGGTGTGCACTTCCAGTCTAATTAACTTAATTTTTACACACACAATTAAAAGATAATAGCCTGGTATAGTTTTGACATTTAACTTGAGACAGTGGGTGCACATAAGGTTAATTAAAACATGGCAGCTACATGAGCACGGGGCTGGCAATTGTGTACATGAGCATGGGCTTGGCAATTGTGTACATGAGCATGGGGCTGGCAATTGTGTACATGGGTATGGGGCTGGTAATTGTGTACATGGGCATGGGGCTGACAATTGTGTACATGGGCATGGGTTCGGCTCTTGTTTACATGAGCATGGGGATGGTAATTGTGTACATGAGCATGGGACTGGCAATTGTGTACATGAGCATGGGGCTGGCAATTGTGTACATGAGCACGGGGCAGGCAATTGTATACATTTGCACTGGGGCTGGTAAATGAAGAGAACAATCACATAATGTACTTCTCAGGTCACCATGACATACAGGTCTGAGCTATAAAAACTTTATTCCTATCCTCCCAAACAGTGCTCTACAGAAATTCAAGTCCCCTTCTATGCTTGCTCAACACTAGAGAAATAAATATCCCTGCATTAATTCATGTCTAGTAAAACTATGCTGAATAAATTGACCAGTAAGTATATTGAAAAATGCCATTTTGTTAGATAATGCGTTGGCTCTGCACTAGGCAGGTTAACCTCGGGCACAAGTTAGACAAACAGAAAGACTGGAGTCTCAACCAAACCAAAATTTTAATTGGCTCTAATTAATTTCATTACCCTGAAGTCATCCGCTTATGAAGCAGTTCACCTATAACATTTAGTAGCAATAATAATAATAATAATAACAAGACCCACTGCTAGTGTCTCATTGTCCTGAATAAAAAAGCAACTTCTTGTATAAGTAATCAGAATAACGACAACATCCACAACCCTTTGTTAAAATGAACTGCAGCACAATTCCCATAGCAAGGAGATTAAAAAACAATATCATAGGAAATAACTTAAAAATTATTTTTGTACACCATTTGTTTAGTATGACTTGAATCAGTGCAAAGGGGTGAATCTACATTCTACAACACTCAGCTAAAACGTTGAACCCCAAACTTAAAATAGGTGCATCATCCATAGACGCATCCACACATCCACATAATTGTTCTGAATACAGTACATCACACCGGGTGGACCAGCTGATTGGTGCACACCAGACAGGTGCATATGTCAATGACAGGTGTTTGAGGGTACGCTGTTAGATCAGATGGATGCTTCCTAGGACTAGCGGGGTAAGACCAGACGGATTAAAGAAACAAAATTTAATTATAAACATGTACAAAACCAATAAAAATGTTGAATAGTGGATCAGCCATCCTGATTTTAATGTTTTGAAAAATCCGGACAATATCAGTGTCACTCCTAAAAACACGGTGGACATGCGTGCACCCCAAAAACACGGTGGACATGCGTGCACCCCAAAAAGCACTGAGTACATCAGTAGCCATCTTAAAGCTATGTTCACTTGTAAAATTCTAAGTACCCACCCCCAGTAACTACATTTTATACAGATATCTTGCCAGAGAGCCCTCTAAAAATCGAATAGCCGGTCGTCAGGTTCTACAATTTTTACAAGCATTTTGACTGTCATCACTAATACATGACGCAGTGCAATTCACGGTTCAGTAATTTGCCCCCCCCCCCCTACTGACATGGCCATCTACCACTGTGAGCATCGAATACGCCAAATACTATTCAATCTATCAACACGACACCATGCTGATATGTGTTTTATTGAGAGTGCGTGAGTCATTAAAATTGGAGTGCGTGGGCATGCTCAGCTTGATACAACTAACACACACACAGAGAACTTTTTACCATGAATAGACAAGTCATTAGCTGGAAAAAATGTTAGCTTAGACTTCAAGCAAAAGACTAAGTCAGGTAGATACTGCTGGGACTTCAAAACAACTATCTAAAAGAGCCTGCTTATACAAAGTTATATCTATGAAAATAAAGACAGTTAGTGACCCACTGGATGAAAGAAATGACCCACAGTCTTCCCTACTGATTTAAACCATCTCTTCAGTTTAGTGATTGGCATGAAAGAAAGAATCTCAAGTGATGATTTGAACAAAGCTGGACAATATTTGTTACTTAGTTGATGCTACATTGTCCTCTGAAACTCATGTCAGCTCACAAGAAACAAAATGCTAAATGGATGTGATGCATTGTGGGGGACAACATGACATCCCACTGTGGTTTTAAACTAGCGACAGTTGATAAGTACAAGCTACCAGGTTGACTGCTGCAAACTTTGGGTGATAAATAAATGTCTGGATTTACTGGTAAATGACATCAGTTGAGACCCCTCTCTCTGTCATTACACATCTTCAATGCATCCTAAAATATTCCTTAACGTGTTGTCATCAAATTATGTACAGCCCCACCATGTGTTAAATGTGGTCATTAAAGACATTTGAAATCCAGCCATCACTCATCAATCTTTGTCATTAGTGTCACCATGTTGTTTTTAAATGCTGAGTTGGACTATTTAAACTTGGCACAGTGTGTTGCAATGTAGTCTTGGCTGCAGTGTGTTGTAATGCAGTCCTGGCTGCAGTGTGCAGAGACCTGCAATACCTAACGTACCAGCCACAATTTTTATGTCTTGGTTTACAAATATATGATGTCATGTACAGAAACTTTCCCTCGAGATCAGAGTAAATTAAAAGTAAAAAGCACTAAAAATACAGCAGTTAGTTTAAGAATAAACCAAAAATTTCACCTGATTGATAGACCTTACGTAGCCTTTCATGTAACAAAAAGACATATTTTAGAATTAGAAATTCCCAGTTTAGTACAAATGTTTTTTAAGTTCAGAAATTATTAGAGTTTTAATGAGTAAAAAAGCAATGTAAACACTCATATGACATGTTTGAAAATTCTAAGCTTTTAAAATTGTAGATGATTTTAGGTAGACATATTACAAAACCATCCACCTCAAAGATTTCAATCAAAATCCAACATTTGACATAGATATCAAAACTGTTGAATCCAAGAGAGCAGAAAGGAAATATCTCTACTGAATCAGAATAGGAACCTTACTCCCTTATTACCTAAACAAGATTGTCAATTTTTACAGCATTCTTTCATCTCACACAGCCCTAACAAACACCATCTATTAACATACTATTACTCTCAAGTGAACAATGAGATTCTGATGGAAAAAAAAATGCCAAACCATTATTTGATGAACAGCTTGTTTTGTCCACTGATCAAGTAAAACAAATTCTGCATTCATAATATTTGAATTTGAGCCGATCCACAGCACTCAACACTAACTGATGAATTTGGTGATGAACTATCACATATCTGATCAGGTAAGAAGAATGAATCACTCTGTAAATAAATATGGGGCATCGGCTTGGTGAGACATCTGAACTTTTCTTCCTGGTGCTCAAATAGTCATGGTTTTCTTTGCCTGTAGTTTGCAACCCTTTAACCCCCCCCCCCCCCCCCTGAAATGTCTTTAGCGTTCTGCTCCAGAAATCAAAGTGGAAATATATACTTTTTGAATGAAATAAATCAGTGACAACTGTATACTTCTTAAATGTAATCAAATATATTTTCATAATCATTAAGTTAAAGTTATCATTAAATAATTTTTGGAAATATGTAACTAAAAGAATTTTTGCAATATATCAGAGCCCTGCCACATCCACCAGCAAAACACTTGACGTAGATACTCGTCTCTAATATTCTACACATTTATCATACAAACACACCACCTCTTCCAAGTGGCCCTAAGAGAACCATTCAATGAACACACAACAGACCAGTTGGAGCATGTGGTCATATCATACGCTGTCCAAAGTTGGACCCTGATGTGTTCTGCTGCGACTGATTGTTTGAGTAGGTCATCCCCTGCTGCTGACTGTTCCCTCCGCCCTGCATGTTGTGGACGTGCTGGATGGGAAGAGACAAAAAGAAAAGAAACAGTTGTAGGTGGTTGGGCGGCACGAGAGGTGACAGTGCTGAAGCTGAGGCCAGTCGATCTAATGAGATGACCATGACAACGGCTCTTCAACATTATTATCGCCACATTCAGAGAGGTGAAACTTCAGCTGTATGGTTTATCCATTTTGTTCTGTCAGTTGAGTTTTTTTTACCATCCTCCTAAAGGCAGCTTGTTTTTTTTCATTAAAATTAACAATATTAATAAAATATTGATACGGTACAAAAATTATTTTTTTACCAAGTAATATATGAAAAAATAAAATAAAATATAAATTGAGAAATTTTTCTGCAAGTAGTACACAAAACAATTTTGATGTAATTTTCCCCCTTCATACTTTGTAACTGATCTATCAAATTACCCTGTGTAATTTAAAATTAAGTTTGTTTAAATATCTTTTAGTAAAAATCAGTTATTTAAAAAGTTTTAAAAAAAATAATCATGTTACAAAAATAAAAGAATAAATATGATTCAACAGTGTTTAGTAATATAAAGTTTTACACACTTCTTGTAATACATATTTTATACACTTCTTTTATTTCAAGTTTTTAAAAATAGAGAGAACTGGTATTATCAAAGATATGTTGTAACTGTTTCTTATTTACTAAATAATTAACTTATTCAACTACTTAAATGGCTATAGGCTTATCTGAAATGGTTGTAAAGAGAGTGAAATAATTTTCATTGAACAAATTTAAAAGCATTCCTAATGTAAATAATTACATATAATATCCAAGTGTGGGCTGGTGATCAATTAGTTAACGAATGATTAAACCGATTAAACAACTATGGGTTCAATCTACAGGGTGGCTACTCTTTCAAATTATTTGTATAAAATACTAAACTCGTGTCACTGATAAGTTAAATGAGATGTTCATTAAACAGAGCAAAAGCATGGAACAACTTGTTAATCAAAGCAAGGTAAACTTTAAAACATAAACATTAAACAATGAGTTGCAACACCAAACACTGAGAGACACATGAGTATTAACACCAAACACTGCCAGGAACATTAGTGTTAACACCAAATGCAGAAAGGAACATAAGTGTTAACACCAACACTGATAGGAACATTAATGTTAACACCAAATGCAGAGAGGAACATTAGTGTTAACACCAACACTGATAGGAACATTAATGTAACACCAAATGCAGAGAGGAACATTAGTGTTAACACCAAGTTTTGAGAGGAACCTTAGTGTTAACACCAAATGCAGAGAGGAACATGTTCTTAATTCAGAATATTTTCTGATATGATCCTGTTGATTTCCCATCATTCCTAAAAATAACTGCATGCAATAACCCATAACATTTAAAATACCCGTTATTTTTCCCAAGTTGAAAAACTAGATTTTCAAAATACAACCAAGAAATTACTAATACAAGAGTGTATCATATTTAAATTAGTTGCTTCAGTTATCAAAAACTTAAATTTTAATCAAATAAATACCAACATTAGCTACAATTTGACATTCAACTAGAGTGATTAAATGAATAACTGTCCTATTTATTTGGGATATGGCTCAGCTTTATGTCCAAACAGTGCTTCGGTTTTGTGTCCACACAGCGTGTCAATGAGTAAAACAGAACAACGTGTTAATTAGTAAAAAAAAAAATTGTCAAATGAAATAGAAAAATAAAATCTTCTGTGTACCCAGGTCTCGTAGGATGATGAATGGTATAAATTAGGGTCACCGTTGGGGGCGGCTGCGTGATATCCATTAGAAAAGTTATGGCTCAGCTGGTAGCTACCTGGCTGGCCGTTATGGAAGATCTGAAACAGAATGGTCATGTAGAGAGTGAAGGTCTGAGCCAAAGGAACACATGATGGAGTAGGCCATTGCGTGCTGCTCAGATCTCTTGCTAAATTTTAAGAAAATATTTTTATACCAGTACCTATAAATGGTTATTTAAATTATTTATTAAAAAAAAGGAATTTCATACAGGTATAAGTATGCAATCAACAGTGATCTATAAATGAATCATATCTCAATATTTCTGTTAGAGTTTAACAGCTTAAAATAATATTTGATTGGTGGGCCAAAAAGGGAAGAAAAAAATTTGGGATGAATGTTCAGATAGTTATTAAAATTTAATCTAGAATTTTTTTAAAAACTTATGCATTTTTTTCACTAGTTGCCTTCAAGTGTAACTGTTATACTAAAACTAAGACCCACTAGAGTGAATCTTTCTAAAGCGAGGCTTTCTAAAATGAATCCTTCTAAAGTGTAACTTCTTGTTGTAACATCAATGACAAAGTTACTAATGAACAAGTCCACATTTTAATTCTAATGCTTATTTTTAAGGCTGATCTGAATGGTCAACAGTTATTGTGGATGGTGCGTATAAGTTAAGAGTACATTTAGATGGAGTAGTGTCATAGTTAATGACATGTCGCATTCACAAAAAAAGCTTCTAAAAATGCCTGATTCATCTATATGATAAAATAAAAAATTCTAGATATATATTTTTTAAAAGACACCAACAGCCCATATATTAAGTGAAAGTTAGCAACAGGTAAGCAGAAAATTAACTTTTTGGTTTGTATACAAAATATCAATTTAAATAATTGTTTTTAATAATCAAAGGGGAATAATTTCTTGATGTTTGTCTTGGACAACTCTTTCAGCACATGTGACTATTTCAGCTGCATTATGCAGTAAAAATTAATATATTCAATGATTCAATGTTAACTTTATAATTATAACCCTTTTAACCACCAGATACTAATTTTTCTAGTTACAGCTATAATGCTCAATATTATGATCTCAATTTTCCAATGGTGGCAATTCACTTACTGGGTCAGATTGACATGTGTCATTGTAGGAAAGCTAGTCTCTGAAAAAGTGGGGGGAGGCTCAAAACATCTCCACAGGGCCAAGATAAAGATATATAAATCTGTCGCAAAACATCTCCATGGACACAATATAAAGATAAATGAATATATCTATCTAGATCAAGCTTCCAAGTTAGACAGTATGCATATATAAAGTAATGGAGGAAAAAGCCAGAGGAATCCAGGGAACAGGGCGACTACACACAAAGGAGAGGATGAAAATATCATGATGAGAGGTTGAGTTGACGTTCATGCCACCGACAACATCACTACCCCCCCCACCTGATAGTCGCCAGATACCATTGAGTTGTTGCTGCTGGTCGGGGCTATTCGGGGCCGTTTGGCTGGTGGTTGGTTGTGGTCGGAGCCTTGGTTGTTGCCCCCGCCTCCAGCTGCCCCTGCTGTCTGTTGCTGAAATAAAGAAGAGATGCAATAAACGAGGGGTTCTTGACATGTCATCTATAGACCCTTTGCAGGTCCATTGATAAGCAATATGGTACACCTAGAGACAGTGTTTAAAGTGTGCAAAATAAGTAGGCTAATGCTTTTCTTGTAGTTTTTAAACAAAAATGTTTGCATCTTTAATTCAGGCTGTTAAATTTTGTTTAATGTGGTGCTAGAGAAAAATATCGAACCTTATTGGTATCTGATTTGTCTTCATTGTCATCGTCTGATATAAATTCTCTTTTAGGATATGGTATGGGCATCCCTTCAAAGACACTGAAATGGAATCATCATGTCATTAAAGAGTAGATGTCTAGATACCTTCGAACTTCAGCAATCTAAATCTGCTCACTATCTGATTGTTAAAGAACAATTAACAAGACAATCCTGTGAAATAATTTGATAAGTTTTCCTTTCAGTGGGCATCAACTCAAAGGTGAGTGAACCTACATTGCCTTAATTATTCTGTAACTTGAATGAACTGACTTGATCTTCAATAAGCTGTAACTTGAATGAATGAAATAGTGAAACGAGGTATGTGGAAGCTTGAAATAAGGTAACAGGACAAAAAACAAGGACGTTTCGGCATAAAGCCTTCATCAGCCAACAATAGAAATGAAAATTTAACAAAGAAAAGAACACAGTACAAAACTCAAGCAGTATTCATTCGTCTCTCCGGAAGTGAGAAAACAGGAAGCGAGAGAATATAAATATTGACACTGTGAAAAATAAAGTCCACAATAATAATGGACCAGAATATCCAGGGATACATCAACAAACAGCAATAAGAAAATAGATGAAATATAGGGAAACGGAGAAACATCAGTAGGATATTATTTGATTAATACCATATGGAGATATGGTGCCAAACAGCTGAATAAATTTATTTTCCATTTTAACCCTATCTGGTGTGTTACTGCATGAAATCAATGCCGTAATGGTTACATCCAAAGCACCTTTATGTTCTTTTTGGTTGAAATGAGAAGAGACCGGGGAAGGTTTACATTGCTCAATATCCCTTAGATGTTCAGTAAACCTATCAGCCAATCTTCTCCCAGTTTCCCCTATGTAACTTGATTGGCATCTACGGCAAACAATCGCATATATTACATTTCTGCTGACACAGGTGAAACCCTCCTTAATGGTAAAAGTACCTTTAGGGAGGCCAATGCTATCAGTTTGGAGTGTAAAGGGACAAGTTCTGCAGCGGCCTCTTAAGCATGGTTTAGTACCAACGTAAGACGGTTCAGATCGAAGGCGACTATGAACCAGAAGATCACCTAGATTTCTGTCCCGTCTAAAGACAATCAGTGGAGGGGATGAGAAAACCCTGTTGGTATCAGGGTCAGCAAGAAGTATGCTACGATTTTTTAGGAATATTTTTTTGGCAGTTAAATTGTGAGGGTGGTAGGTTAGTATAAGTTTGGTACGATCCTCATTGTTGTTAGGGCGAGTTTTAAAAGCCTCTTTTCGTGTGATCGTGCTGATGCGATCTAGTGCTGAGACCAGAGTAGTTTCAGGATAGGATCTGGAGCGGAAGAAATCCATCATTTCATCGGCTCTTTCTAGAAATTCCTCATCAATTTGGCAGAGACGCCGTAGTCTAAGAAGTTGTGAGAAAGGTATGGAGTCTTTGCATGATTTAGGGTGGGAGGATGAGTACAATAGGTAACTATGGCTGTCAGTAGGTTTGTAGTAGGCAGATGTAATCAATACGTTTTCTTTCAAAGTTACGGTGATATCAAGGAAGTTGACAGAATGTCCAGAGATTTGAGAAGTAAATTTTATTGATGGGTGAAATGAGTTTAAAAAATCTATAAATTTCTGGAGATCATTAGTTTCCATGCTTGTGATGCCTATGCCGTCATCTATGTATCTCCTATAAAATTCAGGAATATGGCCAGTATATGCCCTCTCTGCCATATATTCAAAATGACCCATGAATAGGCAAGCATAGCTGGGGCCCATTTTGGTGCCCATGGCTACACCACTAATTTGGTCAAAGAAATGGCCATTAAATCCAAAGGAGTTAAGTTCAAGTACCAGTACTTGATCTTCAATAAGCTGTAACTTTAATGAACTATTTGACTTGATCTTCAATAAGCTGTAACTTTAATGAACTATTTGACTGGATCTTCAATAAGCTGTAACTTTAATGAACTATTTGACTTGATCTTCAATAAGCTGTAACTTTAATGAACTATTTGACTTGATCTTATATAACAGCAAAGATAAAATTCACGCACTTTTAGTAAAATTTTCAAAATGTTATCATTCAGGAAATAATAATTTTAAAAAATTCTAACCATTATATGTAAAAATATTAGCTAAAATATTATCTTGTACTTTGTATGTTGAAGTATATCTAAAAGTCTCTATATTTTGCTTATCATGTCTTTGAACTTTCACTAATAGTGGTTTTTACCCTGATGCACATCCTCAACAATGCTTTTTCTTTGTAGTTGTAGCGCCAGATTATTAAATATATTGTCTATTGTAAAAAAGAACAACCCAAGACTTACTCTGCACATGGTGTTGGGTCTTCTGAGAAGTACGGGTCCTTCATTGCCTGCTCTGATGAGATTCTCTTGGTGGGATCCATGGTTAACAATTTTTGGAGCTGTTGGTTAAATAAGACAAAGTGCTGTAATATAATGGCGGTTGATGGACATTAGGTTTATAGATAAACAGCCACATGGTAAATAAACACCTAAACAAACACTGTAAATAAAAACTAATAAACATACTGTAAATAAATACTAAATAAACATACTGTAAATAAATGCTAAATAAACATACTGTAAATAAATGCTAAATAAACATACTGTAAATAAATGCTAAATAAACATACTGTAAATAAATACCTAATCGGACACATTGTAAATAAACACCTAAACAGACACACTATAAACAAACACTAACTATAGACTCTAGCATTGCTGAAGGTATCTTCAAAATAGATAGCAAAAGATATTTGCTCATATTTAACTTATTTCTAATACCGAGGCATAAAAGAGCCAAGTTAAGATGTGATTTAAGTACCAAGACGATTATTAGGACGGGAACAACATGTACAGTCAAGCTAGTTATTTTGTGTTTAGAGTTATTTGGGAGCGTTACTCCTTTCTTAATTGTTATCAGACAAGAGAGTCAGTAATGATGGTTCTTAAGAATTTGATAAAAATCAGATTTTAAGCAATGATACTCAACATAAAAACACTAAATACAGAATTCATTACTTACTAAATGAAATGCTTTACTGTCTGCCTTGACTTTGTGTTTTTCCATGTATTTCATGAGATTGCAGTTTACATAGCTGGCCATGAGTGGAAAAAAAAAAGGTACAAAACTGTATAAATTCTTAGTTTCAGGTTATAAGTAAATCTTTTATGCAGGACTTAATATGACAGAATCAAACAATGAAGAAAGTGTCCCAAGAACCATTCCAACTCCCAAGCAAAAATATAGTAAAATAAACACTCTATAGATCTTGTCTACCTGTATGATATTAGTACAGGAGGTTTTTTTTCAGGGACTATTTGCACTAAATTGATTATAATTGGATGTATTTTCCAACAATTCAAAGAAATTGAAAAAAAATATTTTAGCATTTTTATAACAATATTTTAGCATTTTTAAAACAGAAAATGTTGCTTTGAATGTATGCTAACTTACTTTAATATTCTACTTTATAACCCTCCAAAAACACACTTGAATTATTGAAATCCACAAAGTTTACAATTTTCTGATTCTTATATCTGTGACCATAAGATAAAATGCCCCCTACTTATACCAATAATATAGCACATTTATTTTTAAATCAGTTGACAACAAAGAGAATTACATTTTTATTTTCCAACTCACTTCCAATTGAGAGAAGAAAAAATTCATTTTATTCCGCCATACCCATATTTTTAAAATGATAATTCACTTCAATTACTTATATTTTGTATCTAAATTTTTGTAATAAAAATTATAATAGCCACGGTGAACCACTTTCATAATGTCATTTATCAGAACATCTGCTGAGGATCATATGCAGTAGCACGATGGTGTCAACCATCAGTAAGCTTTTTATAAAAAAAAAACAGTCTCCAAATTTTAGGAAGTAATTGAGAATAAGAGAACTGGAGCCTAGGAGGTGGACAAAGAAAACTCCCTACTTGGAACGTTTGAAGTCTCTCATCAGCTGTTGGTGCTCAGGCATTTTCCTGATATCTTCCCAGTCTTTATCTGTTGAGATTAGCAGGAAATCATTCACGACTGACTTTACTTAAGCTTAAAATAGGATGAGATTTTAAGTATTTTAAAGTTACTTTGAAGACACCTTGCCTAAATTAACATTTTTAATTTCAAATTATTGTATTTTGTTAAGGATGAAATATTGGTCACAGAGATTTTCAAGTTTTACAGGCAGCTTCTGTAAATAAATGTGTTCTATAAGGAGTTGTAAGCCCATCAGAAACAAGCAATCTAGTGGTCAAGGTGGGATAATCTATTAAAGATTAAAAAAATATTACCTGTAAATTGTTACATCACTTGGGCACTTCATATAAACTACACTTTTATACTAGTATAACCCAGTGTCACATCTATTAGACATTTAACACAAAGAAATATGAAATAATAATCTGACCTTGAGGGAAGCCCATAACATTAAAAATTCTATCAAGCTGGTCGTGGTGGTAGGGGTTGCTGGTCTTGATGTCTTCCTGTCTACAGTGGAAGATGGGCTCTGATGTCAGTAGTTCAGCAAATATACAGCCTATAGCCCAGATATCTGACGTGGACAAAAATTAATCATTGTCACAAGGGGGAGATGCTCTGAGTCTCTGAGCAATTGTAATTTTCTAAAGTCAATTACATGAACTTAATTCTTAATCAAAGTTAATGCCAATAGTAACTCAGGAAAAATTACCTATTGCTTTTGTGTAATGTCGAGCTGCCAATAAAAGCTCTGGAGCTCTGTACCAAAAAGTCACAACCACAGGGTCAAGGTCAGCTAATGGTTTGAGTGGTGAATTGAATAATCTTGCGAAGCCCATGTCAGCTGGAAATTATGAGAAAAAGTAGGGTCAACCTGGTTAATTTTATAATGTAAATATGAAAACATAAAGCCTAGTCTCCAGACCATATCAAAAATACATAGAAATCTAGTTATCTTAACAGTCAATTCATAGACAGTGCACTGTCCAGACTAATCTTTCTGTAGCTTCTAACCTAGAAAGGTTGGTGTGCCGGCAGTTTGTTCATTTTAATCTAAGGGTTTGAAAACAAATAGCTGTACTGACAAATTTATGTTAACATTGCAACATCATTATAACATTTGTTAAACTTGTATATTTACCATATATAAGTATATAAATCTTTTTTTTTTTTCTACAAAAGGACCCTATTAAGTTCTAAAGTAAAATTCATTCCACAAACCTATTTTGACTCTCCCTCGTTCTGGCCCTTCGCCCATCACAAGAATATTGGCTGGTTTCTGAAGTTCACGAAAGAATTACCTTGTAATCTCAAGTTAAAAAAACTAAATTTTTCCCATTTTGACTAAAAAGAGGAATCCAATTTTACAGAGTTATGAATTTAAAATCAACATTTTTTCAACTTTTGAAAGATATAATTATAAAAGTGACCAAATGGCTTCCAGTTGACTTGTTGATTAATATCTCACAGTACAAAGAACTCACAAGATCTCTATGCAGCACCCAGTTACTGTGTAAATAATGTATTCCCGCCAGAATCTGGTGCAGCAGAGACTTGACCATATTTTTAGGTGTATTGATGGGTTTCTTGTTTGCCTTGGCAGATCTGTGGTATTTGATGATGTGCTGCAAAGAAAAAAAGAATGTAGCATAAGTTTAAATTTCAAGACACGAAGCTACACAAAATATAAGCAACATTATCAGTTTTGCAGACAGTGTACCTAACAACTTTATCAGTGCCAATAATTAATGTTACACATACCCACAAGTCATGCTCTGAGAAGTCAAATAACAGCCAAACTTTTCTATCTTGATGAGACAAAAACACTTTCAGTAAGCTGATCACATTGGGATGCTTGAGTTCTCGCAGAAGCTGGTAAGTACAGTGTCATAAAATTGCCACTAATATTACAAAAAAACGGTTCAGTCAAAACAATGAGTTATAAGTCCCATGGAATGTGTTAATCAGTGTCTGAATTATGAGATTCATAAAGTGCAAAATTCAAGTTTAGTTTGATAGATTTTATCTTATAAATTTGGTTTGTTTTTACAACCTCATAAAAACTGCTATGAGAATTTTTTTTTTTAACTGAAATTTTTCAATTTTAATTGCTGGCGAGGCAATCGAAACAATTAAAAATTAATAACAATTTTAGGAAAGGTGGCGGTGGATTGCTTTACAGTTAAAAAAAAACAACAACAACATTTTCAACAGGGCACATTTTATTATAATTTTTAGTATAGACTATTACATTTCATAGAATTACATTACACACCTGGTAAAATAATACCAGTAACAAATCACTGATTCCTCTTTAAGGACATTAATGAATTATTCTTGAAAATAAATGGTAGTACTTACAGCAATCTCTCTGCATGCAGACATGGAGATACCAGTGCCTTCAATGAGCTTCAGTGCATAATTTTGCTTCTGATCACTGAGAAAAAAAAAAGCAAAATGATACATCAAATTAAACAACATTCTTAAAACTCATCATTAAACACGGGCAAAAGTTAGCATTGCAAAGCCCTAGATCTTTATAGTTTTTCTTCTCTAAATTTAACTTCAAGATTTTTTCCAATCAATTTAAGTAGCGAAAATATAATTGTAAAAAGTGAAAAATCACCCCAAAAGTTGTACATTCATATTTACAAAGCTAAAAAAAATTCTAAGGCTTTTGACTTTACAAAGGTTTGCCAATCTCAGGATTAGTTAGTAGTGACAACCAGTGGGCAAGTGATAGCACTGATGAAAATAAAAAAAATGATACTAAATATAGAATACTAGGGCTTAAGTGGGAGCAGTTTTTTTACAATGGGTCTGGGTATTTTCAGAAATAGACATACAGAATGTCCAACACTCTGCCTGCCGGCCTTTATAGAATAGGCCTACCGACAGTCCAACACAATAGTCCTACACCAGGGGTGGGCAAACTACGGACCGCTGCATGCGGACCACCAGTGTATATTATGCCACCCATAGGCCTATATATTGCCATCCTATGTCGATGTCCATTTTGTTAGATTAGAATTCTTGCTATATTTTTTAAATTTTTATTTAGAGTATTTGATTCCAGTTTTGGGATATTAAATCGGTTTTCATGATATGGCTCCAGAATCGATTAGTTACTAATCATTAACACCCCTTTTTTGAAACTGCCTTTCCGCTCAGTTGGAAGTAGCTTTTGTTTACATTTTGAAAGGTTTTTTTAAAAATTGTAATTTGAAAGCGAATAGTCGTTGATTTAACCATGAGTGCTGCCAAAAGAAAAAGAAAGATTGAGGACCAACGTTGCATTTTTAATGACGAATGGACTGCAAGTAGGTACTTCTTCATGAACATTGGGAGCAAAGCAGACTGATTGCTGTGCCGTGAATGTGCGGTCGTCTTTAAGGAGTATTATTTAAAAAGACATCACTGTTATGTAGGACATGTTTACATCACACTTTCCCCATGCCGTGAACTCGGTTTGACCCCAAATTAGACTGCGTTCATATTGGGCAAGGTCTATTTCTTTTAATTTTTTTTAACCACAAAACAATCTATCGCCTGTTTGTCTTGACTCGAATGTGGTAAAAAATTGAGGTAATTATAGAAATCTGTAGAAGATTCGAGTCACGACTACAATGTATATTCTGGGGTAATAAGGGGAGAGACTGCACACTTCTATTGCTGCACACAGATACTACTTACCAGCTAAGTGCTATTTCTTATTTTTATTTTTATACCGTCTTTTCTGTTGTTTTGTTCGCTGACGAAGGCTTTCTGCCGACACGTTCGCTGTTTTGTTGCGTTTATTTTTTCAGGTTTATCACTACTCTGTTTTACTCATTTTATAATGTATATTCTGCCCCAGAATCTTCTTAAAAACAGGCTACACCCATATATAAAGCCGGGGAATTGAAAGACGGGAAGAGATTGATTGATAGATATTTTTCACTTCACGAGACAATTGTATTATTCTGTTTGTACTCATATGTGTTTATTTGCATTCATCATTGTACTTTATTAATTAATACATTGTACAAACTGTTTACTGGTACAAGACATCCCATACTCTGTAAGTTGATGATTGTAATTATATTTCTTTTTTGTTTTGTAATTATATTACTACTTAAATAAATCTTTTTAATTGTAATTAGTACTGTTTTGAGTTTTGTAGTTTTGCTATTGTATTTCTCTATGGTATCGTCCTTTGTTAGGCATTGTTTAGAACGAGCCTTGAACTTAAAATAAGAGATTAGTTTCTCACAATAGAAAGCAGTGCGTAACATCACCAAATAAAACATATGGATTTCGGTCACAATTTAACGAACAAAGAGAGAAAATGAACATTCCAGGAGTTGGTTAACAGTTTAAAGAAGCAGGAAACTGCAGCTGAAGCCAGTTTGGTGCTGTCCCATATGATTGTCAAATGTAACAATCCTTTTTCTGACGGCAAGTTCATCAAGGAATGCTTGTCAGATGCAACAAACAATATGTGTCCAGGACAGAAAACAAAATTTGACAGCATTTCTTTATCAAGAAGAACTGTAGTCAGGCATGCTAAACGAAAGTACTGATGTACATGACACAGCACAAGTGTTGGTATTTATATGGGAAATGCACACTAGTTTCGAGCTTACCGAAGAATGACTAAAAGTTAAGTCACTCAAAGACACAACCACTGATCAGGATTTATTCGTTGCTATTAAGAAATGTGTTGAAAGAACTGGGTTGGTGAGGAACAAGATGGCAAGTGAAACAACTGATGGAGCGCATGCTTTGACGGGAAAAAACGTAGGTCTGGTGAAGTTGATGAATAATAAGATTAAAGAAGAACATCCTGACCATTTACTCTTACATCTTCACTGTGTCATCCATCAGGAAAGTCTGTGTAATGCTGCATTGACTATCAAGAAAACCAAATGGCTAAAAAGTACAAAGCTCATGGTTGTGGAATTTGACAGGAGGTTACAAGACTTCAAGGACCTGGAACCACTCTTCAATATTTTGAGTTCTCCATTAAGTTCAGAAGCTGATTCAGCCCTAGATGAGATACAATTGGAGCTGCTTGACCTTCAAGCAGATTATGACTTGAAGGACAAGTTTAAGTCATTTCTTCTGCTGGAGTTTTATGGATCTTTGCCAGAAGCAGCATTAGCACACTTTAAAAACTTTGCTGCTAAACTTTTGTCACTATGTGGGTCCACTTACATCTGTGAGCAAGGTTTTTCTTGTCTGAAAATAAGTCTAAGAACAGGTCGATGGTGACTGACTCCAATTTGAATGCAGTCATGCGAATCACAACCAGTTAACCGGTTCCACAGTTCAAGAACATTATCTAAAACTGTTAATAGTTACATACTTCTCATTAATTATAATTGTACTCTTGGGTCAGATTGTATGTAAATTAAGTTCCTTCTTCTTCCTAATTATTATGATAGGTAGCAATAAACCTTTGTTGAAATAATAATTATGAATAGTAATATCTTATTATCAAGTTAGAAACTGTTTCAGTTCCTATTCTAAAATAAAACGTGCATGTGTAATACAGCTTGAATGTAAAATAAAATGACAAACACACGTACCTGGTTATTATCATTAATTCATATTTTCATACATTGTAAATTGTTATTGAAGCAGAGAAAATATATATGCGGCCCCCCACGATGATAATTAAGTTTTCAATGTGGGCCTCTGCAGAAAATGTTTGCCCACCCCTGTCCTACACCACGCCCATGGTTCTTTATTGATTAATATAATAGTATCCTCCACCTAAATTTATCTGAGTTCACACGTCATGCACAAAAGTCTTTTATTTTTTTCACTCAGTACTATTAATTTAAAACATGTGGGGTTGGGGTGAGGGCGGTTATGAAAAGGAAGCAGGACAGATGAGAAGTAAAATATATATAAGAGATTGCATATGTAGGCAAAACAATTGACTAGGCCCCCATATGTTTATAATTCATCATTCATAACTTGGTTTTCTGTAGCCTTTAGCAGGGACGCGTTTCATCAAACAGTAAAGTGCCTGCCTTGATTGAAATCTTACTTTATTATTTTTATCAGAGTTTCTATAATTTTTATCACTTCCATTAAAGTAACAATAAACCCTTTGGTATACACATTATGGAGAACTCTTGTGTTTGAGTGAATGGAAACACTCCTCCCAGACATGAAAAATGGCAAGGAACAGAGTAAATACTTACGGAGTAAACAGCTTAATCTTAATTAACAGTAATAATTTTTGAATAAGTAGCCTAAGCAATAGTAAGTTTTGATAATTATAGTAGGCAACTCATCAAATTTTAAGCAGTTGTGGCAGACCTATGGCCATGGCACACATGCTGCAGATCTCTAGCTGTCATACCAGCAGCCATGCAATAGCTAACAGGCCACATAGGAGCTGCACATTCTGATAGGATTAGCTGTGCCATCTTATCAGTCTGTGTGTTATAGATCCATGCCCCAAAGGTTATCTAAGGTTTGATAAATCATCAGCATGCTTACAATAGTAAAATTCATATTAATTATTATTAAATGTGCAAAAACACACAAAATGAAAACTTTAACCTTAATGACATCCACATCTAATAGTTTTTGTTGACAACAAAGTTTTCTAACCAATAAATGTGAATAAACCAAGTCTAATGATTAAAACCTTTTTTGGTAATTTACCACTTCAGCGTCGGCCAAGAAAAAATCCAGTTGTTCCGGTTTGAAAGGCTATTTAAACAATTATTCTTATTGTTTCACTTCCATATTTAAAGTTATTTAGCACAATACATTTAAATAATTATTACTACGGTACTAAGTTTCCAATATGACAGGAAGAAAAAGAGGAGAGACTACAATAGTGCCGATGCACGAAGTGTTTGATATTGATCAAATAAGAAACGAAGAAGTATGGTGGCTGTCCACACTACTGCCGAATTTGTCTGACCCTAATTCAGCACTATGATGGTGTGTGCGTCGACGACTCTTAAAAAATAGTATGACATGTGCTGTCTGCAATGGGCTGTGCAGGTTAAACAGATACGGTCAAGGACAGGACGGACTCAGGTGGGCCTGTGCTGCATGTAGTTATAGAAAATCACTACGAGAAGGCTCGTTCTTTACTGGAAGTCACCTCAGCATCCAGCAAATTATTATTTAAGTTTACTGCTGGTGTTGTGATATGCCACAGTTGCAGATGGCACGCGAGGCTGACGTCTCAAATCTCACTATTGTGTCGGACTGGTCCAATTTTATGCGGGAGGAGTGCGAAACCTGGCTGGCTGAAAATTCATCTGAAATTGGGGGATTCGACGAACAAGGAGAATCAATTGTAGTAGAGATTGATGAAACAAAATATTTCCACAGGAAATACCACCGTGGACAGTGGAGAGAGGGTCACTGGGTTTTCGGTGGCGTGGAAAGAGAGAGTGGGCGCTGCTTTCTTATCGAAGTGCCAGACCGACGTGCAACAACATTACAAGAGTGTATTGAAAGATTCATCCTTCCAGGAACACTTATTGTATCCGACGGTTGGGCCGCGTATGCAAATATTAACCAAATAAGAAATGGGATATATGAACACTCCGTTGTGATACATCAACGAAATTTTGTTGATCCAGATAACGCTGATGTCCACACACAGAATGTCGAAAACATGTGGATGCGCGCGAAGCGCAAACTGAAAAGGCAGTTTGGCACACGCCGCGAACTGTTCCCTTCTTATCTACATGAATTCTTGTTCCGCAACCGTTTTCGAGGACATGATATTTTCAAGAACTTCATTCTCGCCTTGGGGGAGCACTATGCATAATGTCATTTTTACACATTACATTGTTTGATTTCTTCTATTTTAATTTTTTTTTAAAATTAAATTGTTTTACATTTTCTATTTTTTTAAATTGTCTTGTGTTATTTGTTCTACTGTATATGTGCTGGAATGAATATGTACAATGTCGTAAAAACAAGATAAGAATAATTGTTTAAATAGCCCTTCAAACCGGAACAGCTGGGTTTTTTCTTGGCCGACGCTCAAGTGGTAAATTACCAAACCTTATCTCAATTAGTAGACTCTAAATTTTAGACTTAAAAACAATGCATCACTATAAATTATAAACCATGGGCCATGGGCTATTGTTGAGAATCATGCCCATGACGTCATTTGTGTGTTTATTATAGTTGCAGTGAATTGGGGTTTAGATTAGGTTGAGGGATCGATTTAGGGTTCAGGTTAGGCATAGGGATCGATTTAGGGTTCAGGTTAGGCATGGGGCATAGGGATCGATTTAGGGATACATTATCAGTATCAGTCACTGACTTAGAGACATAATTAACTGGTTGTGTCAACCAAAATGGCGGCGATTATTCGCAACCAGGATTATAACTCAGAGGTTAATCTAATTAATTAAATATTTTCCTTTTAATACTTAGACTCTAAGTTAGAGTTAGGATTGTCTGACCCGTCCTTCCTTTTCGCCTTGTAGACGTGACCATAAGTGCCTCTTCCAACTTTGCACCCTTCGTATTCAAATTCATCTTCCACACGAGCTCTCTCCTGTGCTGTTTTAATTTTAAATTCATAATCCATTATAACTGTTCAAAAATGTACTTCGACGACCTAACTTTCTTTATGTTCTACTCAAGTTTCTAGCATGTTTACTTTTCTCATTTTCGTGCAAAGCGTAACCGGATATTTTCAATGAGTTATGTCCCTTACAACATTCAAATGCTCTCTAACCTCTTAAGTGGTAAAATAATTTTATACGGAACAAATACTAAAATTAATTCATATTTTAAATACAAAACCAAGAGGTATCAATACTAAAATGATAACAAACAGTTTAAATCGATTTTGTGAGATCTTACGATTTATTTTTTTAGGTATTTCCTTTAACTCAATGACAGGCCAATGAATAATAATAATGTCAACGTGTAAGATGTTCAATAGACCTATTCAACGAAATTATTAAATCATCAACAAAAGTGAGGGAAGAGAAAATGAACAATAATTTTTATATACTATAACAAATTAAAACATAAAAATTCCCCAAATAATGAAAAAAAATTCATTATAGGGACTGTGCACTTATTACATAACACCAAGAGGTTAGGGGTGGGTTAACACCGTTGTAGTTGAACTGTAATGCGATGTTGTTGGTTATTAGCTGTGACATGTCGGTATTTATAAAGGGTGTTAAACGTTTTTTTTTTTTTTTTTTTTTTTTTTTTATATTTTTATTTTTTTTGTTTTTTATATGTTTTTTTGTTTTTTTTTTTTTTTTTTTTTTTTTTTTTTTAAATGATGCGTTTCTGAGATTTTGTGGGGTGGGAGAAACGCATCTCGGGCCATGTAAAATTCGTGGATCCAGATGCCTAGTGAACGCGTTTTGGGCGTGAAAAGGTGATGAGACGGTGAGTGCTGTTTGTGTTCGGCTGGGAATTCACCGAGACACAGCGTACACATCATTATCCTTAGTCAGAAAATGGAAACACCACGGTGCGGCCCTGTGCGGGGACGTTCGGAACTGCTACTGCACGTTTATTCGGACACATTTATTTGTAAAAGAGATAATGGATGTCGAATGCTCTCAAAGGTTCTTATGTTGCTAAAATAACGCCCTATTTAAGTAAATACCACCTACTTTTGTTAAATTTGTTTTAAATGTGATGGAAGTGAGCAATGATGAAGATCAATTATCTTTATTTTTTTTTAAAAATGTATATTATTTTTGAAAAAAAAAAATCTTTAAAAATTAACGAAATTAGCCAAGATTTTTAAAAAACAAAAATGTATCTTTTGGTTACAACATTATAGTAACAACTATTTTCGGACTTGTTGCTTGAAATTTGTTTGTTTCGGCTTGTTCTGTGACTTTATTCGGTTTTATCTGTGCGGGTGGGTGGAGGGTGTTTGCTATAAACGTTAAAAGTATTAGGGGCGGTGGTGGTCAATGGACATTTTATCTAACGTTATAAGGGATTGGGGGTGGGTCAAAATATCATATTTTTGTGTTATACAACATGAGCAAGGTCCCCAAAAAGTGCTACGTTTTCAAAGGAAAATTTGGCCACAATTTAAAATTAATTCGAATAAAAGTGATAGTGAGACTGATACTACCAAGTGATAGATCATACACTTTTAAATTATTTCATAAACTAGGAAAGAATATTTAAAAAAAAAAAAAAATTCGTGACCCGGCTAATTATATATATCTTTAAAAAAAATTAATAAGTTTAATATTACTGTATCGGAATTCATGATGCATTACAGTTTGGACAGAAACCCCGTAACAATGACACAAAAAATAATGATGTTTAATGGCGCTGTGTACATGTTATGGAAATTTGTATGCAATCTTTCTTGATTCAACATATTGGTAAAGTTGAATCCGTTCTATGGGGGGTCGGGAGTCCATTCTTTCAAGGTCATGGAATCATTTGTGAGCGACTGTGAACTCCTGTAATAACTCAAGGACGTGCGTTGATTGAGTGTTTAAAAGAGATGAAGCGATGCATAACAAATAGGTTAAGTGAGCTGTTAAACGGCATGCAGTGAAAGTCCATGCCCTAAGGTTGAAATCTGTGTGAATGTTTTAGAATGAGCGAGTATGTGTACTGTGAGTTGTCGAGAGATCAAGGAGAACGATTTAAAGCAGGGGTCTCAAAATCAAACGATCCGGGGGGCCGCAGGAGGTTAAGTCTGAGTGAGACTGGGCCGAATCAAGCATTTCACACACAAAAAAAAAAAAGCGATGAAAAATCTAATAAAGAACAGCTGTTATAATCTGCTCAACCTTTATTAATAACAAATAAAAACATTAAGGGTTCTTTGGAACTAGGCTCCTACTCCTTGTTGCCAGAGGCCTGGCAGCGTTTCTTCTTATACAGCTGAGCAACATTTAGCTTGAGTGAGGAAGTAACTGAGACCCTCAGTATAGCTTAAAGATGCTCATCAGTAGGTTTGGCCCTGCACTTTGACTTGATCCGCTTGAACAACCTGGAAATCTCAGGGATATTGGAGGGCGATTTTCTCATAAATTGTCCAAGCTTGTCTTGGGATAAAGGATCAGCAAACATTTGAAAAATGTCTCTGTGCTCAGTGTTTTTTATTAAGTCTGAAAACCTGCAATTCTTACTTTGCCTACGTTTGTCTCATAAAATGCTATAAAATAAAAACTTTTAGTCCAATTTAAAAATTTTTTAAAAACATTTTAATTAACGTCCAAACCTATAAAAGCATAATAAAAATCACAATTAGACTAGTCGCTGAGATTCGACTGAAACCGTCGTGGAAGGCCACATTATAGATATGGGAATGGGGTAATGCGCGGGCTGTATTAACACAGAATGTTACTGTCAGATACCGGGCCGCAAATGGCCAACGGGCCGCGAGTTTGAGACCTTTGATTTAAAGGATGTCGAGAGTTTCTCTGGACCTTGTGGTAAATTTGGCTAGAGTGACCGCCCTTTGAGCAGGAGTTAGTCCGCTGAGGAAACGATTTATTCATGTATTGTCAAGCCTTGCCTAATACTTGTCAGCTAGATGTATAGTGTAAATAAAACTTTTCAGTATTGTTAACTTGGCGTTGGCGTTTGTACTTTGTATCCGTCAACACAGCCACACTACATCTGTCACTCAAGCACTCTAGTACCAGCCAGGCATCCACTAGCGTGGCATGCTGCGATCCCTAACACCCTAGACAACACAACCAAATATAAGACATTAGCCTACAATATTTGACATTAGGTTAAATGAATATTTAACACATTCCATTGAGAACAAATCAACTTAATTTTTATATGTGTATGTTTGTGGATGGGAGGTGGGAGTAGACTCAGTGGGATTCCGTGATGATGATGATGATGATTGATTACTTGTATAGTGCTTGTGTCCATGCTATTCTAGCATGCTCACAGCGCTCTGATGTCCTAAAATCTATTTAAAGAAAAAGACTTGAAATGTCTGTTGAATTATTTTTTTATCATTTTTAATTTCCCTCAAAGATTGAGGCAAAACTTTTCCATAATTTAGGCGCTAAAGCTTCAAAAGAGCGCACTCCGTTTGAGTTCTTTCTGTGTCCATCAATTCCGTGAGGAATTCGGCGAGCGTTTTTTTTTCGTCATCTCAAAATGTGCAAAAGGCAATGAAACAGTGGGAAATTTTTGCCTTAATTAAAGCAATTAGTTAAAATGTCACTAGTTTTTTTTTATAACTGGTTCAACTTTCCTGGCAGCGCCCCCACCCCTCCCCTTTTCAGAAATCCGCCGATGACACCCCTTCATTAAGAAATCTATAGATCTCATCACCTGACCAAACACCCCTTCATTAAGAAATTTATATATCTCATCACCTGATCAAACACCCCTTTATTTAGAAATCTATAGATCTCATGACCTGATCAAACACATCGAAGCAATTAACATCCACTAAATTAACCTTTGTATTTCACTTGTTATTCCCGGAGTTGGTATCCAACAATTTATGTGGGCTGAACTACGCCTTCAGTTCGTTAGCCTTGATGCAATCAAGAAGCTCTCGAAATCTTTCTTGACTCCATCATATCAGGATGAGCGTCGCATACATAAGTCATACACAGTTATGGCACAATCGTGGGCCCTGATACCTCCCAGGGGCGCGGCTCTGTACGTGTCGATCCAAATGGAACCCTTTGGTGGTGACGTAGCTATAGCTTCGTTGCAACAAGACATCATCGCTACTAGCCAATATAATGTATTTGGTCGAACAACCCCCCCCCCGCCCCCCGCCCCAAATACAATTGTTATAAGATGACGACATTGTCCAGAGGAGGTTTCACAGTCACCCACCCAAAGACCCGCCACTGTTCGCAACATATAATTTAACCCTCACAGGAGTGTAGGATCAAATATGTCCCGTCAGGTCACACTTAAAAACAAGTTTGGGGTTAAGAATGAAGACATACCTATTATTTGAAGCAGCCACGAACACGCTAATCCAACCCCCCTCCCCCCTCCCCTAAATGAGTATCTCATGGAGTGATGCGTTGGAAACTTAATCGTGTAGCAAAGCAGGGTTCCCAAACCTTTTTCTAATACCCTGCACCCGCTGCTAATTGTTTTACTAAGCTCAAAACCACTACGAAGTGTTTTTTTTTTTTTTATCAATCTCTCACTCTTAACAAAGGTAATAACACATTTAAAATTGGGACAAAAATAAACTTCTAATTTTTTTCATTGAATTAAAAATTAAACTATAGACCTTTTGACAGTAAACGTTTGATTTATTGCCTAAAGTAAGATGTAGATGAAGAAATACAATAAAAGTTATCACTTAAAAACCAATGACTCATATGTTGTTATAATCTCTTATCTTTTCTTCGCCCCCCCCCCCCCCTTAAATGCAACATGGGGGACACAAGAAATTCAATGAGCAGTGGTCCATCCCAACCCAGGAGCCGTCTTCAGAGGGCACTAAATTCGTCATTATTCACGCACAATATGTGACCTGTTTTTTTTTTAAAGAATAGGGTGTCTAAATTCAGGTTTTGCCCCAGGCGCAGCTTTTGCTTGTCACAGTCTTGGGTACGAGCACGCCATGTTTGGGGACCACTGTTACCAAGATAAACTTATCAGTCGTACCACATCTTGACTGATTAACTTAAAATAGAAAGAGAAGCACCCACCCCACATTTTACCCCGCTCATATCTGTAATCATCTGTAACAGGGCAGAACTCAACCTATGATAAGTGTGACTGTGTGGACTCTATTGTAACGTCATGATTAGTGGGATTGTGTGGAATCTATTGCAATCTCATGACTATTGGGATTGTGTGGAATCTATTGTAACGTCATGATTAGTGGGATTGTGTGGACTATTTTGTAACATTATTATTAGTATGATTGTGTGGATCATAGTGTAATGTTATGATTAGTGTGGTTGTGTGGACTCTATTGTAACATCATGATTAGTGTGTTTTTTTGCTTGTGTGGACTGCACTTTACATTTTTATTCGCATCTGTTTCCAAATTTAGGAGAATACTAAACCCCGATACGCCAGTGACACTCAAATGACACGCCGCTGATACGCGACTGACGAGCCACTGATACGCCAATGATGCGGTCCCTGTACAGTCGTGTTGATAAATGAAACTGCCGTATCACATTTTCCTTCCATTATGAACTTTGACCGCATACTGTAATAAAGATTAAAGACGGACACTGTAACAGTGGTTCTCAAAGTTTGTTAAAAAGAAAGAAAAAAACCCATCAAAACCTGAAGAACTTTCCTGTGTATCACCAGGCACTGCAGTGACACTTTCTTCCAGTTAATCAAATGTCAATGCATTTCACGTCATTAAAATAAATAAACAAAAATCTATTAATTTGGTCTTTCTTAAAAGGCTCGGGGATTTTTGTCCTCAAAAATATGTCAATGCATAAATGCAAGAGATCTTAAACACAGACAATACCATGTAAAAGTCATTTTCAAACATACAAATTTAATTATATAGAAAGAAGCCTCTGGTTAAATTTCGAAAATTAACGTCCATGAAAGAAAAAAAATTAGTTAATAATAAAATGGAAATGGTATTTATTTATCTTGAGGTCAAAGATTTAAAGTAAGGCAAGGGTTAAATTAAGAAGATATTTTTGTTAGTGGTCGTGCGCAAATTACATCACGCTCAGGAAGGGGGGGGGGGTCGAGAATTTGTGACAGGGGGGAGGGGGCGTCAAATATTTGTGACGTCACATATTAATTTTTAAAAAAATTATAAATCTAAAATTTTCTAATTTTGAAAAAAACAACTTTATTCAATTAATTTTAAAAACATAAATTTGAGGTCGAAATTGCCTCAGGTATTATAGGTAACGTGAAACTCGGTAATGCACACCTTTTGCGCAAAAACTGATGTGGCCATTTTACATGTATGCGCGAGGTTGACTTCGTTGTTTCGCGTCACAGTTTTGTAATATATCAATCCAATATCGTTATGGGAAAATGTTAAAGAATAAAATAAAATCTTTGATTAGTTATGAAAATTGTATATTTGTTTTGATTTTTTTTAGCTGTGACGTGACAATAAAGGGGTTGGGAGGGGTAAAGAATTTGTGACACTTTGTGACGGGGGAGGGTGGGGGTCTCAAAAAGGTTATTTTTTGCGTGCCGTAATTTGCGAAAGACCCATGTTCAATTATTATAATGTAATTAACTGCAGGACCATTTGAAGTAAAAATTGCGCCCGGGGCTAAGTCTAAAAAAAGAATAATGGCGCCCTCAGCTTTCAAAAATCAATTATTAATGACATAATAATAATAATAATAATAATAATAAAGTTCATTTCAAAAACACGCTTCATCCCCAAAGCCTCGAAGCGCGGTACAAAGTCAACAAAAAACATATCTATAATTTACCACATTTAAAACAAACGCAACACTACAAAAACTAATTACAAGCATACAATCTCAAAGTCTTTCTAGCCATTTCAACCCGGAGCAACACAGCCATTATGCATTAACTGGAAAATAAGGTAGACAATCATCCCAGAAGGTATTTGCGAAATAGATGTGTCTTTAGATCGGTTTTAAAGGACTCCAGTGTCTGGTTGTTTCTGAGATCGACATAGGCCTACACACTCATATAGCTATTTGATCTTTGTTTCCGAGTGCATTCATTCTTTTGACGCCCCCCCCCCCCTGATGTTGGGTGGGTCATTCGCCCTAACGCCCTCCTTTTCGAAAGGTACTGCATCACTATAAACACTATGTGTGGGTCGTGTGCTCTAGAAAACGATCACTGTGGAAACCACCTAAGAGTGATCCAGTGTCGAAAAGATGCATTTATCTGTGAGTTAATCCCTAATGGCTAGGACCGCGGACTATTATTTTCAGTTCACAAATTCTGACTACAAGACTACAATTTGACAAACCAAACAAAATAAATACACACTCTTTTGGATCAATAACAGGACATTTTTGTTTTTATTCATGCAAATTCTGTAATAAAATCCATTATCCACATTAACGTATAGAGTATCTCAGCTTTTGGGGAAATAATCATAAACTTAAAACCTGATCAAATTCGTTTGTTCTTTTCATTGTTAGTTTGAGAGTTGAATAAGACGTTAAACACATGCGTATTTCTTTAATAAATAAACACTGCATTATCATAATAATAAGGCATTTACTATACTCACATATATATTTTAAAATCTTTATAAAAAATCTTAATTAAATAAACATTATATCTCATTTAAAATAATAAACTGGAAAAATTAATTGCAAGAATTTCCAAAAATATTGTGCACTATGTTTTGAAAAGGGTGATAACGTCCCTGCCTCACGTCATTCAACTGAAGAGCTCCTCTGTAATTGTTAATTTTCTGTTGGTTTTGAAGACGCGCCGTACGTCCCGCAGAAGGACCTGCCCCCGTCCAGTATCACGTGCTGTCCAGTGATGAACCCTGCCGCATCCGAGGCTAGAAAAGCTGCCGCCTCGGCGACGTCTTGGGCTGTTCCTGCCCGGCCTTGCAGCGGCTGCACGGCCAGCTCCTTCTGGGACCAAGCCAGGGCCGCGGCCTCGACGTTGGGGTCGTAAGCTCGTCGTATCCTCGTGGGGATGTAAGAAGGGTTCACAGTGTTGACCCTGATCCCTTTAGGACCAAGCTCCACGGCCAGGCAACGAGCCAGGTGGTCAATGGCAGCTTTGGACATGGGGTAGACGATTAACGGCACCCCTGTCAGGGCGCTGAGCATGGAAGAGACGAAAACGATGTTGCCTTTGCTTTTCTCGAGGCTGGGCAGGGCGACCTGAACGAGGAAGAATACGGCCTTGACATTAATGTCCATGACGCTGTCGTAGAGCTCCGGCGTGGCATCACGAATTGTTGCGTGTGGAACAGAGACGCCGGCATTGGGTACAAGAATGTCCAGTTGTCCGAAAGCTGTGACCGTCTCTTCCACAATTCTTTTCCTGATGACCTCGTCCCCGACATCGCCCAGGACGGTTATAAATCTGTCCTTGTGTCCACCACTGACCTCCACTGCCTTGCGCAACACCGACTGCAGTCTGTCGGGGTCACGGCCGCAGAGTGTGACTTTGGCTCCCCTTGAGGCAAAAGTGATGGCGATGGCTTCCCCTATCCCGGAGCTCGAGCCTGTTACTATGGCAACCTTTCCGTCTAGTTGAGTGCTCATTGCTGTTCAAGGTTCGTATACAACCTCCTACGACAGATGTACGCAAAAAGTGTCCGTTTAAATAGCTCAAAAAAAAACCAATTACTATTTCTTAGTACAAAGCATATTCTGTTCACCACATGAAATCACGACCATCCAGTGCCGTTAGCCTACCCAAATCCGTGCTATGAATTTATGACCTGTTTGCCAGACGTGGTGAAGTCAGATAACTGACCCACTTTTGAAACGTTTTCTATTTATATGCTATCTAAGAGTGCCTAATAATAGCAGACGGAAAACCAACAATGAAATGTAGGCAATCTAGCGGTTGAATGTAGGCCTACCACGTATAAGATATCGTTCTGAAACTAGACCTAGAGGATACAAACATTTGAATCAGGCTTTCGGACTTAAAGTAGTGGTGCAAATTAAGTTATCTGGCATTTATTTAATATGATGCAATAATGTATTTCTTATTAATAAAAACAGTTGATTAGTTTTAATTCTACTTTCTTGGCCTCCAATAATCCAGGCGCTAGCCATGGGCGCCCGCGG
>CAXITT010000121.1:896044-923227 GCA_964033795.1 Lymnaea stagnalis
CCCCCCCCCTAGAAAGTTTTCTGCGGGCGCCCATGGCGCCAGCACTGTGCTGCTATCTATACCACTTCACGTCATAAGGTCTCATTTATTGGCAATTGATGGGTCAGGAGGACTATTAGACCCAGTGGCCTAGGCATAGGTGTTGCATGGCGTGGGTCATTTGTGTGTAGGGGGGGAGGGGCGTGTGTGGACATTTTCATGAGTGAGGGGCGGCAAAATCAAGGTTATGCCCTGGGCGTGCGTAATTCTAACTACTCCAGCTCCCCAACGACACCCCTCAATCTTGTCACGGTTATTGGAATGACGCCACATAACCAGAGGTTCGCAAGCACATTTATACCCACCAATTTCCCACAGCCAGATTTGGGTTTTTGGGTGTTTTTGTGTGTGAATGGGGCATGAGGGATATCAAGTTACGGCCATATACGGGGGCCGTATATACAGTGGCGTAGCAGGGTGTTTGGCGCCCGGGGACAAGATTCCCGCCCGGGGACAAGATCCATTTTTAGCGCCCCTTTTTCTTTTTTTTTCAACTCTCAAACCCATTATTTTCATCAATAAAATAATATCAAAGCGCATTTTGGCGCCCCTAACTAGCTGGCGCCCGGGGACATCTGTCCCCCCTGCCCCCACCACGCTACGCCTCTGCGTATATATATATATATATATATATATATATATATATATATTTCCCAGCCATCAGCCAATTCTATCACGAGACAATATATAAAATATGCAATGCAAAGTTTCCCGTAATATAATTTATGAATACAGTCATCTGATTTAGACATCGCTGTTATGATCACATTAACATCATGAGAGCCCGCTTTCACGGCAGCATTTTTAATTAACGGTCAAACAAGTCATTTACATTAGACTTGCCCCACCATGAGTAAGTCATGTTTTAGCTTTAAGGCAGGGCTGCCAGCTGTGAGAAACAGAAATTGACCTGAGGTGACTTGTCAGTTTAATCCCGTGATAACATTAGGGTGTAAGTAAAGATAACAACATTTCAGGCCTGCACAACTCAAAATGTAAGGCGGGCCATAGTACTTTATGAAAGTTTGTGCGGGGGCCAAAAGGAAATAGGACGGGGGGTGACTTCGCGGGCCGCAAAATGGGTGCTGGCGGGCCGCAAAATGGGTGCTGGCGGGCCGCAAAATGGGTGCTGGCGGGCCACAAAATGGGTGCTGGCGGGCCACAAAATGGGTGCTGGCGGGCCACAAAATGGGTGCTGGCGGGCCACAAGGCGTTTGAAGCCGAATGAAACGGGAAATAACCTATAATAAAATGTATCCAGGAGTGGTAGAGTGAGTGAGCGTTCCAATATAGACTTGCTGTAACTGGTCGTTTAGCTAAGAGCGGTGTTTCTCAAACTTTTCCAGGGCCCCTATCCCCTGTGTCTTTACTCATCAAATGCTCTCACTGAAATTTTCTATGCACGACCGTCCAGGTAAGGTTAATTACACATTTAAATTAAAATACCAATTTAACTTTTTACTGTAAGGTCTTTAATAATAAACTGCTGAACTTGATCCAGCGGTGTCGCAAATATTTAAGGGTCATTAATCAGCATCAGTTTTATATTACCAGCTAAACCAGGCCTGCACAACTCGCAATCTAAGGCGGGGCAGTAATACTTCATGAAAATCTTAAGAGTTTTTGCTCTATGGAGATTCCTCTTACACTCTAGGCTTTTATTGACTAGTTTGTTCTTTTTAATTCAACTTTTAAGTGTCCTTAAATGACCAATGTCCGAAACATACATAGAAGAAATGTTTTTTTTCGTAATGAGATTTGTATGGGTTCGTGTTATGATATCAAGTTTTATGTGTTTTAAACATACGCTGTTTATGTTGTGCAAATGGTGCGCATACAACAGGAATATGTTATCTCAAAGTTCTTACAGAAAATATCTAAGATTAAATATCACCATAAAATGGTAGCTATCTTAATATTTCAATGGCATGTAATACTTGTTTGAACTTGACGAGATAATAGTTATATTATTTCATCATTACAATTGTGTTTTGTTTTTCTTTTTCATTGTAGGTAAAGGGATATGTATAAGTTCATACATAAAATGTCTTTTCTGATCTTATATCAAGCATGCTGGCCTACTGTGATAGATGGACTTGTTCGATGGATGCCTTTTTCAATGTCTGAATCTGATAACATACAGCAAAACTTAATATTTCCTACTCTTAAATTTTTTTTTTTTTTTAAAATAAAGCTCACGTGAACTTAATTTGTCGAGAGTGCGCATGAAATTACATGACATTGTATGACATTTTATAACAGTACACTAACATTGTTGCATGGAAGACCAACATTCTGTTTACAATACCCATGCCCCCTTTTTTTGCCACCTTACTCCTTACAATCAACTTTTTCATGTCAATGCAAATCACAGGTAACTTTCACTTGTTCCATCTTAATCTAAAAATTGTCCCCTATCCTAATAAGATACACTGTTAACTTGACTTGTGACATAAAAATACAGGCCAGTGGCGTGGCGAAGGGGGGGCAGGCAGGGGGACAGATTCCAAACACTCTAGCTACGCCTCTGATACAGGCCACAGCACTGAGCCCAGGAATTCTTACTCTAAATTAGGAACAAGGTTCCTTCACTTTCTTTCTGTATGTCAGGCTATGGGCATTGCTTAATGGCCTGATTAAATTGAATGCCAAGAGACACACAAAGCATGTGCCCCAAATTTGAGGCACAAATGCCCCTCACATTAGACGCCAAGTAGACAGTACTGGTCTTGTTCACTTTAGGCAGTAGTTTGACGAATTTTTTCCCATTCAACGCGAGCCTAATTACAGACAAGAGACATTTCGTAAAGTAAGTGTGTTCTTAAAGCGGTCAGTAAAAAAAATATATTTACTATGTTATAATTAAAATCTTTTTTGGTATCTTTGAAACGACCAATATTTTGTGTGGATGTCTAGGTCATCTTCACAAGCAGTGTCTAAATAAAAAAAGCGTCCTAAATATATGCAAAATTGATACCTATGTAGTGCTTCCCCTATACCTAATGTAATATTTCACCCTTAACTTCATTCCTAATGTATTATGTCACCCTTCACTGAATACCTAATGTATTATGTCATCCACTTGATTCATTCCGTTTGAAGACAAAGCACCCACTTTGAACATTTTTTTAAAACACAAGATATTTCAGCCTTTCCCGGGAAAGAAAAGTGATACCAAAATTTATAGAACAGTAACATATTACTAAGTCCACCGTGGCGACTAGTCCCAAGCCCAGAAGCACAAGGAGGAGCAACAGCATTGCTCAAAACGTCCAAGAAAATAATCAAACGACCATATCCAGATAAAGGAGGGCTCTCCTTCCCCAAGACGTGGTATCGGGCCGTGCGGCCAAAGCAGGATCGTTTCGGAAGCTTCAAAGACGAGGAAAGACTTCGCACCAGAAACGGTCTAATCGGCCATCAGCGCCGAACAGAGAGAATCAGCAACATCACCACTCGGATTATTGCAGTGGTCATCATCGAATGGACGGAATAATCACCTGGTCAAACTTATCGACGGACGCATTAACATCTGTTTAAACTAATTGACGGATGAACTCAACACCTGGTCAAACTAATCGACCGACGGACGAGCTAAACATTTGGTCAAACTATTCGACGGAGGAATTCAACATCTGGTCAAACTAATTGACGGACGAACTGAACATCTGGTCAAACTATCCACACTTTACAATGTTACTTACAAAAGCATATTACAATATATTGTATTCTGAGGTTACAATGAATATAATTTATACGGAAAATTAAACGATCAGCAGATCTAGGACATCGAAACATCAGTCCACTAAACAGATCCATTACTTCACACACCTGCACCATTATTCACCCCTTATACATTGTTAATCTTTTATGTGTGTGCTCCTTATCATGGTTAAAGATTAATGACAAAGTGTTAACATAAGAAATTGTAATAAACACGCATTCTAATAAAAAAAATCTATAATTGATATAATGTTTTGAAGCATTTTTTTCGTATGGTGTTGAATATAATAACTGGTCCTGACAGAGGGTTGCCTTTACACCAAGCATTGTGACGTGTGTCCCCCCCCTCCCCTTTTTTTTCTCTGCCTACCTGTCCAACCTAAGACTTCGCACCATTTCCACAGCCTGCTACATCCACTCAACATTATCAATAAAGACAGTAAACAATATATAAATATTTTAAATAATGTTTTATAAAATAATCGAAATTTACATTAAAAAGACACCAAAAAAAAAAAAACTACAAAAAAAAAACAAAAAAACAAACTAAATTTAATTTCACATTTTTTTAAAATCTAAAATTTAAATAAAAGTCCAATAGAGAAATATCTTTTTAAAAATGTTAATTAATAATAATAAATAATGTGTTTTAAATGATATCATTTTTTTTCCGTTTCCATCAAATTCCCTACCCTTAAGTTGTGAACTATACGCTCAAAATATTGGATAAATAATTTTCAACAGTCCTATCTTAAGTCTAAAGTAAAGTCTAAACCAAAGTCTAAACTAAAGTCTAATCCAAAGTCTAAACTAAAATCTAAAATAAAGTCTAATCTTAAGTCTAATCTAAAGTATGTTTTCATAGACATGTTTGAGCACAGCCAGCCTAGAAGATTTCCGCAAACGGGTTCTGACACATGCTTTTCTCGAGCGGGTAGAGACAGTAGCCCCGGGCCACGTTGACACAGACCATGTTGTTGCAGCATCTTGTCTCCTGGGGGACCCAGGCCATCATGTAGTTGGAACATGTGTGTGTGGTGGAGGGGATGAAGGAGATATTGACACGTTTTAAACATCAGTCATTTATCGGTTGGGTACAAAATTGAGTCGAAATTATAATGTAGGAGAAAAGACCATTGAGACTGAAAAAAATCCGATGCACATATTAGGATATTTGTATGTTAGAAGAGTGCACATAATGTATATTGCCTATACCGCAATCTGGTTGTGAAAACTTCTGGATAACATAATGTGTGCACAAATGCCATATAATAAGTAATGTATATGTATACGTCGCTAAATACACGTTTAATGATAAAACAATATATGAATATAACTTTTTAAAAAAAAATAAAGCAATAAGACTAAAAACGCTTCACGCATTTCAAAATGTTCCATTTGACAGAGTTTCCATCTGCAGCTACACTTCAGTGGTGAGAAACTGTTCAGTTTGAACATCTGAGGTTTTAGTTTTTAAAGAAAAAAAAAATCGACATTGTAGCCATTTTCCTGTCTGACCGTCTAATCTTCATTATATCAAGAGTTAGGGTTAGGGTTATGGTTAGGGTTATTTTTTTTTTTCTTCTCTTTTTTTTTTCTTTCATTTTTAGGTATACGTGGGATATGCATAAATTATGTAAATTTAATTTATACTCGTATTAATGATTTTGTTGTACTGATGATGGCGTTTGCCGAAACGTTTGAATTTGTACTTTGTCTAAGCATAATTAGAACCTAGACTATTGTTTCATTTACACAAATGTTTTTCGCATCTTCAATCTGCCGAGCAGTTTTATCACAGTCCAATCTTATAATAAACGCCAATATATGAGAAGGAGACTTCAAATCAAGATTTTTTTTTTTTTTTTTTTAAATTTCATGTTTTAAAAATCAAACCCAACCACCCCCCCCCCCCAAAGCTAATAAAATAAATAAATACCATCAGATGAGATTAAAAAATTGAATGCACGTATGATCTAAAAGCTGCTCTTTCAACAAATAAAAGCTGAACCTGACTGGCGATACAGTTGATTGAATTAGGCATGAATGAACTCAAATCAAGGAAATAGTTCACGTGAGGATGTTAACACTCGTCTTATTTAAACCAAACAAAAACAACAACAACACCACTATTGATATCAATCCGCTGTAAACGATGTCATGGTATGGTTAGACTCAAGTTTCTCCAGAAAATGTGCACATTGATTATAAGCTGTAATTAATAGTAATTAGTCCATATTTTTAAACGGCTACACGGACTAACTTATGAACACATAAAGATGGATTGTAAAGTATACAAGGGTTAACAAGACAACTTGCCATGATTTGCTATGAGAGGATACTAAACATTTTAACTCATGGAACACGTCTCACAATTGTTTTAATCTTGCAGTTATTCCATATTGGAAGCTCCAAAGAACGACCTTCCACCGTCGACGTTGAGGTGCTGTCCGGTGATGCCGACAGCGTTATCCGAGACGAGAAAGACAACCGCGTCGGCAACGTCTTCGGCGGAGCCCTCATAGTGAGGCAGGGCCACGGATTTCTTTTCTTTGTTGATCCAGTCGACGGCTGCCTGGGTGTGTTCATAATCCCTTCCTATCCTAGTCGGGATGTGCGCTGGGTTGACCGTGTTCACCCGGATGCCTTTAGGGCCGAGTTGCACCGCCAGACAGTTACACATGTGCTTGACTGCGGCCTTGGACACGGGGTAGATGATGTCGGGGACCAAAACTAACGAGTTCAATACGGAAGAGACACAGAGGATGTTTCCTTTGGTTTTCTCGAGATGAGGCAGGGCGTCCTGGATTAGAAAGAATACAGCTTTGACATTGGTGTCCATCGTCTTGTCGTAAATTTCAGGTGTTGCGTCTCGAATCGTCGAACCGGGAACGGAAACACCCGCATTGGCTATCAGGATGTCCAGCTGCCCGAACGCCTCAATAGTCTTGCCAACAATATCTCTTCTGCAATCCTCTTCGTTCAGATCCCCTCGAACAGTGATAAACCTCTCTTTGTGTCCTCCACTGACCTCAACAGCCCTGTCCAGCACCGTCTTCAATCTGTCTGGATCGCGTCCACACAAGGAGACTCTTGCTCCCTTGACAGCTAAACTAATGGCGATGGCCTCCCCTATTCCAGAACTCGAGCCAGTCACTATCGCAACCTTATCCTTAAAATACGAACTCATCTTTTCAAAGTTTTGTTTGAAGAGTAGAGAAATCAAATATCCCTACAAATCAAAAACAATGTTCTTCAACACAGTCGTCCTTGTGAAAGTAATCGTTAGATTAAAATTGAAGGAATGGCTTTTATCATACAAAATTCATTTCTTTATATTTTAAATGAAAAAGAAATTGTAACAACCAACGAATACAGGACGAGTTTATGAAAAATGTTAACTTATATAATAGCCTTGCTAAACTAGATCGTCGTTTACGTTTATGCAAATGAATTGGACACCAGATGTCGCTTGACTTATTTGGAATTGCAACGTATGTGTACGATGCCAATCATTTTTAATAGCTTTATTGTCGTCAGAAATGACAATTATGGTGCGCCGCAGAGTGTGAACGATATGATCACACTTCATCGATAAAGAGCAACGGCGGCTTTATGCCGGGATGCAGACTACTTATCATATATGTTAAGTACAAACCTTCATAATTATAGTAGGTCCCCTGTGACCTCCAATGATCCCTGAGTGACATCATGAACGGACATTGATAGGGACATCGGGTTTTCACTACACCGTTTCTTATTACAAAGTTAGGACTGCGTTTTAGCCGTGTGAAGGAAATTAGTAGAGCAAGGTATGTGGAAGCTGGAAATAGTAGAGCAAAGTATGTGGAAGCTGGAAATAGTAGAGCAAAGTATGTGGAAGCTGGAAATAGTAGAGCAAGGTATGTGGAAGCTGGACATAGTAGAGCAAGGTATGTGGAACCTGGAAATAGCAGAGCAAGGTATGTGGAAGCTGGAAATAGTAGAACAAGGTATGTGGAAGCTGGAAATAGTAGAACAAGGTATGTGGAAGCTGGAAATAGCAAAGCAAGGTATGTGGAAGCTGGAAATAGTAGAGCACGGTATGTGGAAGCTGGAAATAGTAGAACAAGGTATGTGGACGCTGGAAATAGTAGAGCAAGGTATGTGGAAGCTGGAAATAGTAGAACAAGGAATGTGGAAGCTTAAAATAGTAGAGCACGGTATGTGGAAGCTTGAAATAATAGAGCACGGTATGTGGAAGCTTGAAATAATAGAGCACGGTATGTGGAAGCTTGAAATAGTAGAGCACGGCATGTGAAAGCTTAAAATAGTAGAGCACGGCATGTGAAAGCTTAAAATAGTAGAGCACGGTATGTGAAAGCTTGAAATAGTAGAGCACGGTATGTGAAAGCTTGAAATAGTAGAGCACGGTATGTGAAAGCTTGAAATAGTAGAGCACGGTATGTGAAAGCTTGAAATAGTAGAGCACGGTATGTGAAAGCTTGAAATAATAGAGCAAGGGGCGTGCTCCCTCACCCCCACCCCCGGAGAAAATTGAGTACAACTTTAAAGTAAAACTGTTAGCCTATTGTTATTTTATTTCAAAACGTTTAACAGAAATCGCTCACCAAATGTTAGTGGGAACTAGCAACAATTTAAAGTAGTAAAACGTTGCAACCCAAAACACCGAGGTGGTCTAAATATTTGATGATTCCGAATATTTAAAGCAAATCTAAATAAGGTATTCGATTACAAATAATTGAAATCGTTTTGATTAAACCCAGCTTCCCAACGATATATATCTGAAATAGTTTTAAGTTCATTGTTTTTGTCCATGTGCTGAAAATGAAAACTGGGCAACGTAATTAAAACACATTTCCATCTAGTTTTATCAATAAACATGTATCGTATCTTAATCATCAAACACTGACGGTCTGTTCAAAATGTTCTACTTCTTGATAAAAATGCGATCAGCTTTTCAAATGCGGTGGGTTATAAATATAACCTTTCTGTAAAAATGAAATCGTTATTTTAAATGTAGTTGATTCCATGGGTTTTGGGTTAAGGGTTATGCCGCTCTTAAATTATATAAAAGCGCCCCCCCCCCCTTTACGTATATAACAGTGTTACGTGTTTAAATCTCTTGCGGACACACGAGCTCCAGTGGAGTTAGGCTTAAAGGTCTCTTATCATTCAACATACTTGGGCCCTGATGGATACAAGTCAACAGCAACCAAACAAGATTTCATTGTTGTTTTGTGGATATGCTGACCTTGAACTTGAAGTCCAAATAATTAAAACTGGGTCAAACAAGGAAAATTAAATAATGTCATATTTTTGAAATGCGCATTTATTGGCAACACATTATTTAATATGGGCATTTAAAAAGATATGAACCAAATAAAAATAATGAATAAAAAAGAACAAAAAAAAAACAAAAAAACATATACAAACAAAATACACAAGGATAATTTCAAGAAAGAAATTGATTTCATTTTATCCATATGCTGTATTGTTATGGGATGGCTTTTATGCAGCATTGTTATAGGGTGGCTTTTATGAAGTAAGTTATAGAGTGGCTTTTATGCTGTATTTTTATGTGGTGGCTTTTATGCATTATTGTTTTAGAGTGGCTTTTATGCTGTATTTTTATGTGGTGGCTTTTATGCATTATTGTTTTAGAGAGGCTTTTATGCTGTATTAATATAGAGTGGCTTTATGCAGTATTATTATAGGGTGGCTTTTATGCAGTATTATTACAGAGTGGCTTTTATGCAGTACTGGTATAGTGTGGCTTTTATGCAGTATTGTTATAGAGTGGCTTTTATGCTGTATTAATATAGAGTGGCTTTTATGCTGTATTAATATAGAGTGGCTTTTATGCAGTATTATTATAGAGTGGCTTTTATGCAGTACTGGTATAGTGTGGCTTTTATGCAGTATTGTTATAGAGTGGGTTTTATGCTGTGTTGTTATAGGGTGGTGTCACATGATATGAATAGATGGGAGATAAGGAATACGGGCGTTATTACTTACGTAATATAAAGAGTATTGGGACTTAGAGAAAATGGCCGATCAGAGGAGAGCAAGGAGGGAAATAATAAATGGCTGACGAATAGATAGCTATGTAAGAAGGTTTGGTCATAGTGTGATAACATTTACTAATTAAAGAAGTTTACCGAGAAGATAGTGTTGAAATCCGTAATGTGATACATTCCCAGTGTGTTCGGATTGAGGATGTTCGGCATTAGTCTTTGCTCGTATCTCAAGTAAGAACTATTATTATTGTGATCGTGCGTAATAAAGTTTTAGTCACTTTCATTAATCATTTGAAAAAATACGCCTCTGTTTTAATTTAAAAGGCATTGTGCTTCGTTTGTGACTGTGACAAGATTGTGACAAGGGGCTTCTAGCACGAAATTGTGGTTGCCGACCACCCGCTACAGCGCATAGCATATTGCAACAACAACAACAACAACAAAAAAAAAAGCTAACTTATGTAAAAATGTGCAATTATGTCTTTTATTCTCCAAAAGCTTTAGTTGAGTTGATGGCGTTAAACGGTTAAGACAATTTTAATAGGGTTGAACTGTATTAGCATTCTTGAATCTTCGGCAACAACACTTATTTTATTTTTTTGACTAAGTTGCATTTGAGCCTGGATGTGTGAAAGATTTAAAACTTCGTTTTTCACACATTTAATCATTTCAAGACGACTGCAAAACGTTGGATGGCCGAAATGTGCCTCGTTTCATTAAAAAAATATAAACAAATAACCTAATTCAGACAAAGATTCCATAGAAGCCACTTTTTCTCTTATATGTGTAAAAATAAATAATAACAATAATACAAAAAAAAACAACAACTTTATTTGATTTTTTTTTTTACATTGAGAACTAAAATAAGGCAACGATTTCATTAAGAATATAGTTTCGTACCTTAATAAACTTAAATTTGGATTAAACCAGTGTAATAGTTTATAACATAATTCAGTGCAGGGCCTTAAGAAGGAAAAAGTTGCAACAAGAGCAGCGTCTATAAGTTGAGATTTCAAATCAAGAGGAAAAAACATTGTGGCTAGGACTTAAACCAGTATTTTAAGTTCACAAATTCAGAACTACAATTTTACAAAGCAATCAATTAATAGCCATTAATGTTGGACCGATAACAGGAAATTAAAAAAAAAAAATCATAACACTTCTGTAAAAAAAATTCCCTCATTCACGTAAATATTATTTTTTTCTAAGATTGTTGAACACTAATACTTCTTTTCATCAGAGAGAATTTTTTAAAAATTTCTTTAATAAATAAAACTGGACTCAAATTAGAAAGCAGCTAGTATACTCACACATCTTATCAAATTTTTATAAAATATTAAATTAATAACCATTGTAAACTCATTTTAAATATACTTGGAAGAAATGGTTAGCCTTTTGATAAATATTACGCACTGTGTTTTTAAAAGGGAAAAATGCCCCTGCTTCACGACATTCAACCGAAGTGCTCCTCAGTGTTGACAGTTTTATATTGTTTTTTGAGAAGTTCCGAACGTCCCGCAGAAGGACCTGCCCCCGTCCACTTTCAAGTGCTGTCCAGTGATGAACCCCGCCGCATCTGAGGCTAGAAAAGCTGCTGCCTCAGCGACGTCTTGGGCTGTTCCTGTCCGGTCTTTTAATGGCTGCACGGCCAACTCCTGTTGGGCTAATGCCAAGGCGATGGCCTCGACGTTGGGGTCGAAGGCTCTTCGTATTCTTGTTGGTATGTGAGAAGGGTTCACAGTGTTGACCCTGATTCCTTTAGGACCAAGCTCCACGGCTAGACAACGAGCCAGGTGGTCAATGGCAGCTTTGGACATGGGGTAGACGATTAACGGCACCCCTGTCAGGGCGCTGAGCATGGAAGATACGAAAACGATGTTGCCTTTGCTTTTCTCGAGGCTGGGCAGGGCGACCAGAACGAGGAAGAATACGGCCTTGACATTAATGTCCATGACCCTGTCATAGAGCTCCGGCGTGGCATCACGTATTGTTGCGTGTGGAACAGAGACGCCGGCATTGGGTACAAGAATGTCCAGTTGTCCGAAAGCTGTGACCGTCTCTTCCACAATTCTTTTCCTGATGACCTCGTCCCCGACATCGCCCAGGACGGTTATAAACCTGTCCATGTGTCCACCACTGACCTCCACTGCCTTGCGAAGAACCGACTGCAGTCTGTCGGGGTTACGGCCGCAGAGTGTGACTTTGGCTCCTCTTGAGGCAAAAGTGATGGCGATGGCTTCCCCTATCCCGGAGCTCGAGCCTGTTACTATGGCAACCTTTCCGTCTAGTTGAGTGCTCATTGTTGTTTAAAGTTTGTAAAAAAACTTCCTACGGAAGATGCGTGCAAAAGTAACAGTTATAGAGCTTGAAAATAAAAAGCAATTAATGCTCCTTAGTACAAAGCATATTCACCTCACCACATGAAATCACAAGGATCCACTGTCGTTAGCTTACTCAAATCCTTGAGAAGATTTAAAAACCTATTTGCCAAACTTATTCAAGCTAAATAGCTGGACCTACTTATGAAAACTTTTATATATTTATATTTCATCTGTAAGAAATAATACCAGACTGAGATCCAACAATCATATATAAGTAATTATGAATGAGAATTTACTACCTTTAGTATATTCTTTTTAACCTGGGCCAAGAAAGTTCAGAAATGCAATAAGATCTTTAGACGAGTCTTTCTGTGTATCAATGAGTTGCTTTGGGGTATAGACTAAGTTATCTAGCGCGAGCTTACATTTAAGCCTCTCATTTGCTGAATGCAAGTTTAAGAGCAGCATTTTATTTGAACTGATAAAGTAATGCATTCCTTTAAAAAATGTATTATTATTTTTATTATGTATATTTATGCATCAACTTTTCCTGGAACCAGCATAGTGGCTGATATCTTGTTCACATTACGTATTAATGCTTAATGACGTTTGGCTCAGTTAGCTTTTGGAGACAGTGGCGTAGGAAGAGGCGGTGGATGGGACAGGACTTTTATTTGGAAAGTATGGTGGGGGATGGTGCAGGGGCTTGCATTTTCAGTCCACTCGGTGCCGGCTCTGAGTACAGGCCATCTAGGTGGCCGTCTAGAGCGCCATGTAATCAAATGATGGCACATTCCATGGACAAATGGTTGATATATCCAGTGTAGTGTCAAACATAATTCAACAATACCTCGCAGCTTTTATATCAATGACAAGAATACAATTCACGTGATCTGCAAGGAAATTTATAAGTTCATGTTGGATTTCTGTTTAAGGGCAAGACGCGGATGCTTTTACTGTAGATGTACTCTTCTTTAGTCTCATTAGGTCTCATTTAGTAGAGGGTCATATTTAGAAAGCCCCTCAACCATTTCAAGAAAGTTTCCTCTATTCAATGAAGATTCATCTTCTTTGTGACCACGAAATGCCAGATTTTGCGTTGCAAGAGACAATTTGATATCCAGCAACCTTTGCAGGATATACCTTCCATTATTCGTCTCCCTTCGATTGCAGAAAAACTTTCGGCATCAATTGTAGGTGCTCTTCAGATGCCTAATGATTTTGTAATACTGGGTTCAGTGCCCGCCACTTATCAAATCCAGTAACAAATTTGGATGTTTGTTTCTGTGACATAACATAAAACGATCTGCTGCCAAAACAGTACAATTTCTGACGTATGAGAGATTAAACCATCCACCACCGGAGTATTTCTTAACATTTGGCATCATCATGTAAAACTATTGTTTTGTCGCACACTTCCTTTAGAATTAGCATGTTGCCTTGTCACTCAGCTGAAGGGTCCATCCTTGTTCTGAAAAAAAATGAGATAATCGTGAATATTAATAAATAAACATCTAATATAGGGGTCTCAAACTCAAGGCCCGCAAGCCATTTGTGACCCGCAAGACGATATTTTGCGGCTACATGACAGAAAAGTTTTGTGTTAATGCGCCATCGTTTCACCCATTCTCATATATATAACGTGACTCTCCGCGACGGTTTCAGTTGAATTTCACCGACCAGGCTAATTCTGATTTTTTAAAATGTTTCTATATATTTTTTTATGATGATTTTAATGGAAAGAACCGTTTTAGACTCGGACTAAAAGTTTTTATTGTATAGCTTTTTATGAGACAAACATGGCAAAGAGTGCGGCTTTGAGAAAAGTTTTTAAAAGTAAGTTGGCGGGTAATGCATAACCTTAATTGTGTAAATCGTAGCAATCTGATACATTATCAAAGGATCCATATTAAAATTGTCGCTAGTATTTACGAGTAGGGTAAATTCCGAGCCTGTCAGCTTGGTCACCTTCTAAATCTGCTTCTTATGCCTTTTTACCCAGTCTGGGTCTCTACATTTTTTAGACTTCAAAACACAGACAGCCACTTTTGAGCTTTTTGCTGACCTTTTCTCCTTTAATGTGCAAGATGCCCCACGCTGAATGGAAAAACAGACAAGCATGGACATTTTATTTCATTGCCCTCCACCTTCCCTGAAATTTTTAGGTTGTTCAAGCGGAACATACGACTTTTTTGGGAGTACCTATCGGTGTGAACAGCTCTTTTCCACTATGCACTTTAACAACTCAAAGTTCAGGACCAATCTTACTGATGAGGATCTTCAAGCTATACTGAGAGTCTCAGTTGCTTCCTCACTCAAGCCAAAGTTGCTCAGCTGTGTAAAAAGAAGCGCTGCCAGGTCTCTGGCAACAGTGAGTAAGTGGAAGAAAGTGAATCCTAGTTCTTGAGAACCCTTAATGTTTTTATATCCATTTATATAGGTTGAGCAGATTGTAACAGTTGTAATCGCTTTTTTGTGTGGAATAATTGATACGGGCCACTCTCACTCAGACACTACCTCCTGCTGCCCCCTGATGATTTGAGTTTGAGGCCCTTGATCTAATGAATACTTTGGATTTTACCATTCTAATATATAAAAGTAATTTAAATTGCTTTACAATTTTTTAAAAATTAGTATGTATGATAAAATTTGGCAAAAAATGGGAAAAGGGGGGGGGGGTAGCAAAATTAATGCAAAATAGACTCTTGAAGGCCTTGCTTTTATAATATAATTACAATCTAGAAAATATACCTACATCAATTATTGTGGCTCTAATAGAGCCAATAGCTAATAGTCATTGAGGCTATAAAAATATCACGACCATGTTTCGCTGTGTTCGTATTACTAATGCTTTGTGTTTTCATTAATAGCTTGCAAGATGTCACTGAATTAATATTCAACCTCTTAAAGATCGGTTAGTTTGTTCATAAAGATCTGTGAGTTTGTTCATAAAGATCGCTTTATTTGTTCTTAAAGATCGGTTAGTTTTTTCATAAAGATCGCCTGTTTTTTTTAAAAGATCGCTTAGTTTGTTGTTAAATATGATTTAGTTTGTTCAAAAAAGATCGCTAAGTTTTTTCTTAAAGATCACTTAGGTTGTGTTATTAAAAGATCGTATAGTTTTTTCATTAAGTATTGCTTAGTTTATTCTTAAAGATCATTGATTTTGTTCTTAAACATCGCTTATTTGTTCTTAAAGATCGCCTGTTTTTTTTAAAAGATCGCTTAGTTTGTTGTTAAATATGATTTAGTTTGTTCAAAAAAGATCGCTAAGTTTTTTCTTAAAGATCACTTAGGTTGTGTTATTAAAAGATCGTATAGTTTTTTCATTAAGTATTGCTTAGTTTATTCTTAAAGATCATTGATTTTGTTCTTAAACATCGCTTATTTGTTCTTAAAGATCATTTAGTTTGTTGGTATAGATCTTTTAGTTTGTTATTAAAAATCGTTTAGTTTGTTCTTAAAGATCGATTATTTTGTTGTTGAGATCGCTTAGTTTTTTCATAAAGATCGCTTAGTTTGATCTTAAAGATAATTGATTTTGTTCCTCAAGATCGATTAGTTTGTTCTTAAAGATCTTTTATTTTGTTCCTAAAGAACATGTAGTTTTCTATTAAAGACTGTTTAGTTTATTCTTATAAATCATTTAGTTTACTAATAAAGATCATTCGTTTTGTTCTTAAAGATCATTTAGTTCGTTCTTAAAAATCGTTTAGTTTGTTCTTTAAGATCGTTTAGTTTGTTATTAAAGATCGTTTAGTTTGTTCTTAAATGTCGCTTAGTTTGTTGTTAAATATCGTTTAGTTTGTTCTCAAAGATCGCTTAATTTTTCTTAAAGATCACTTTTTTTGTTTTTAAAGATCGTTTATTTTGGTCTTAAAGATCGCTTAATTTGTTCTTAAATGTTGCTTAGTTTGTTGTTAAATATCGCTTTCACTGAGTATTAGATGACGAAAACCTGAGTCACTTACGGCCGGATGGCCGAAAGTCTAAGTCAAATTTCAAAACCGAAGCCGAAGCCGAAGCCGAAATTCAGTCGGTCTCTTTACCCAACATCAGTGGCGGACACATAGAAAGAACAACATATTAAAATATTAGACCCCATGACAAAAAAACAAACTTTGTGCATGTTCTTATTACTGTCCTATACTCTATATTCTGCTAAACATGGTTCAACTCTGTGTATCCGGGTACCGTCCCAACCATGAATCCCCCTCGGGCTTTCACCGATCTTACATAAATTGAAATATCCCCTTAGCTTTTTTTTTTTTTTTTTTTTTTCCCACAGGATGAGATCGGAAGACCACNGGGATGACACATCAAGTGGCTCAAACAGTGTTTAAAAAAAAGGCAAACCAAGAGGCCCCTCGCTTGTCTAAAATACACTGTTGGGGAACGGTTAGTAATACCTTATATTCAGTGAACGAATGATTGGGGGGGGGGGGTGGGAATGCTACATGTCGAAATACTTAGTGAGAATAGCAATGAGAACCCTTTGTTTGACTGAGACATTAAGGAATAATACTAAAGAGGGCACCATACGTTGGGCAGAAATACACAGTAGAATACCAATAGGAGACATTATAGTTAACTGGAATACGTCACGAGAATAACAAAGGGTGTATCATACTTTAGGCCGAAATACGCAGTGAGATAGCAAATGGGGCACCATATAATATGTTCGCCTGAAATAATTTGTGAGTATAGCCCATGTGGACGTAACTTTTTTTTTAGCTATAATCATCATCATCATCAATGGCACTACAGCCCATGTAGGGCCCTGGCCTGCTCCACCACATCCTTCCATTCGGAGCGATCCATGGCTTTACTTCTCCATGCTCGAACCCCCAACTGGTGTAAATCTGTCTCCACATCATCAATCCACCTCATCCTTGGGCGACCGATGAGTCGTCTGCCCCTAGGCTTCTGCCTGTATATGATTTTGGCTGCTCTGCATTCCGGCATATCGTAGACCACATACTATAAACAAGAAAGAAGGCTCAATGGCTTCCACCTCAGATGCCTGCGCCACATCCTTGACATTAAATGGCAAGACAAAGTCCCCAACAGGGATGTCCTGTCCCAAACAAACATGTGTAGCGTCCCAGCCATGTTAATCCAAAGACGATTCCGCTGACTTGGACACGTCAAGCGAATGCAATCTGGTCGCATACCAAAGGACGTGCTATACAGCGAGCTGGCGACAGGGAAAGGTCAGTTGGACGGCCTCGTCTGAGATACTTAGACATATGCAAAAGAGACATGAAGTCCTCTAACATCGACATCTCAAACTGGGAGGAGTTGGCAGAGGATCGATCCTCATGGCGGGGCATCGTGAAGGCAGGATCACTACATGCCGAGGATCAAAACAGGGTGGAAACAGCTGCAAAAAGAGCGAGGAGGAAGGCCGGTAAATACTTCTCCACCGCATTCGTGTGTGGGAAATGTAACAGACTGCCATTCGAGGATTTGTCTCACCAGCCACACCAAGAGCTGCAAGCAATAAAGATAATCTATCGTCTCCCGCAGACGGAAAGATGCCATACAATACATACATACATTCCGGGATCCTTTCAACATGACCTGCCCAGCGTATTCCGCCTTTTTTATCATTGTGACTATGGGTGGTTCTTTGTACAAATCGTAAAGTTCTTGGTTTGTACGTATTCTCCAGGTATCATTTTCTAACACTGGTAAGTATATTTTGCGCAGGATTTTCCTCTCCCATGTGTTGAGCAGGTTCTCTGCTTTTCTGGTGAGGGTCCAGGTCTCACTAGCGTACGTTACTTCAGGTCTTATGATGGTGGTGTATATTGTCTTCTTTGTTTCCCTTGATAAGTTTTTGTTTCTCAGTAGCTTTTGTAGACTGAAATAGGAACGGTTGCCTGCTGTTATCTTTTCTTTCACCTCTGTCATTATCTCATTGTGATCATTTATAGTTGCCCCTAGATATTTGAATGTGTCCACTCTCTCAAATTTGTGGTTGTTTATATTGATGTTATCATCAGCATGGGAGTTTCTTGACATTATCATATATTTTGTCTTCGGTTCATTTATATCAAGGCCAGCTTTGAATGAGGCATTTTCAAGTTCCCTGAATGCTTTAATTACGTCATTACGGTTTTTACCCAGTAGTGCTATATCATCTGCATATGCCAGGTACTGCAATGGTTGGCTATATAAGGTTCCTGATGGTCGTTGCTCTGTAGTATCTCTCTGGAAATAGTTTGTTATGGTTCCACTGGTGCTAATGTGAATGCTTCTAATAACTTTTTCTAGCGTGATGTTAAACAGGATACATGATAGTGAGTCTCCTTGTCTGAGGCCCCGATTAACTATGAACTCCCTAGAATATTCTCCCTGAATCTTGATTCTGCTTTTGGAGTTGGCCATTGTCATGTGTATGAGCCGGGTAAGCTTGTTAGGGACTCCAAGTTCTTGTAAAGCATTGTATAAGTAATTCCTGTTTACACTATCGTATGCTGTTTTGTAATCCACATATAGTTGGTGTATGTCGATGTTATATTCGTAGCATTTCTCCAGGAGACATCTTATAGTAAAAATATGATCCGTGGTTGACCTATTCTGCCTGAATCCACATTGATAGTCCCCTAGGATCTGTTCACTGTACTTTTCCAATTTTCTCGCTATAAGTTTTGTGAGGATTTTGTACATTACATTAAGAAGGGAGATACCTCTATAGTTTGAGCATATCAACTTAGATCCCTTTTTGTGGATTGGGATTATGAGTGCCGTGTCCCATTCAGTTGGCATTGTTTATATTGATGTTATCATCAGCATGGGAGTTTCTTGACATTATCATATATTTTGTCTTCGGTTCATTTATATCAAGGCCAGCTTTGAATGAGGCATTTTCAAGTTCCCTGAATGCTTTAATTACGTCATTACGGTTTTTACCCAGTAGTGCTATATCATCTGCATATGCCAGGTACTGCAATGGTTGGCTATATAAGGTTCCTGATGGTCGTTGCTCTGTAGTATCTCTCTGGAAATAGTTTGTTATGGTTCCACTGGTGCTAATGTGAATGCTTCTAATAACTTTTTCTAGCGTGATGTTAAACAGGATACATGATAGTGAGTCTCCTTGTCTGAGGCCCCGATTAACTATGAACTCCCTAGAATATTCTCCCTGAATCTTGATTCTGCTTTTGGAGTTGGCCATTGTCATGTGTATGAGCCGAGTAAGCTTGTTAGGGACTCCAAGTTTTTGTAAAGCATTGTATAAGTAATTCCTGTTTACGCTATCGTATGCTGTTTTGTAGTCCACATATAGTTGGTGTGTGTCGATGTTATATTCGTAGTATTTCTCCAGGAGACATCTTATAGTAAAAATATGATCCGTGGTTGACCTATTCTGCCGGAATCCACATTGATAGTCCCCTAGGATCTGTTCACTGTACTTTTCAAAATTTCTCGCTATAAGTTTTGTGAGGATTTTGTGCATTACATTAAGAAGGGAGATACCTCTATAGTTTGGGCATATCAACTTAGATTCTTTTTTGTGGATTGGGATTATGAGGGCCGTGTCCCATTCAGTTGGCATTTCTTCCTCCTGCAAGATTCTGGTTGTAAGTTCGTGTATTTGCCTATGCAGTTCGCTACCACCTAGCTTTATGAGTTCTGCAGGGATAAGGTCTATTCCTGGGTCTTTGTTTTTTTTCATGGTGGAGATTACATCTTTTATTTCATTTAAAGTTGGTTGGTTGACCAGTGGGTCCGGTCCTCCCTGTGGCGGGGCGTAATCCTCATTGGTTCCTCCACCTGAGCCATTCAGTAAGCCTCAAAGTGTTGTGCCCATCTCTCTAGTACTCTACTGCTCTCTGTGATCAATTCTCCATCCGTGCTTTCGCACATGTGGGATCTTGCTTGAAAGCCATTCTTTTCCTGCTTTATCTTCAGGTACACTCCCCTCACATCTCTTTCTTTTGCCAACTCTTCTATCTCTACTATTTTTGATTTTTCCCAAACACGTTTTTTCTTTCTGCAAATTTTGCTGGCCACCCTTCTTGCTTCATTATATAATTGTCATGTTCTTCTTGTTTCCATTTGCAGCATCATTAGCCGAGCTTTGTTTCTTTGTTCTATAAGTTCTTTGCATTCTGAGTCATACCATCCTGTTCTTTTCACTGCTGGTTTAAATCCAATCGTCTCCTCTGTTACACTTGCGACTATTTGCTTCATCTTTTCCCATTGCTGGTTTATATCAACGTTGCTGGCTGATTCTCTTTGGGATAATTCTAGTTGAGTTTCAATCTTCTGTTGATATTCCTCAGTAATTTTTGGGTCCCTACTCAGTTTCTGACTAGTGTACTGTTTTTCACTTTTATTTTGTTTATTGTGGATGTTACAAATTCTTTGCTTATACTTGACTCTAACAAGCATGTGGTCTGAGTCTATGTCCGCCCCTCTACAACTTTTCACATCTGATATGTCCGAGCCATGCCTCCGGTCGATGAGTATGTGGTCAATTTGATTACGGGTAAATCCATCTGGAGATATCCAGGTCGCTTTATGTATTTGTTTATGTTGGAATACTGTGCTACTGATTATCATTCCTTTTCCAGAGGCGAAGTCATTAAGACGTGTCCCGTTGTCATTGCTCTCATCGTGCATACTTTCCTTTCCGATTGTTGGTCTGTAGACTAGTTCCATCATATCTGGTGGGCTTTCCCTATCCACCACCTGGGGAGGCGCTTATGTCCCCGGTACCCGCCATATCTGATGGGCTTTCCCCTATCCACCACCTGGGGAGGCGCTTATGTCCCCGGTACCCGCCATATCTGGTGGGCTTTCCCCTATCCGCCACCTGGGGAGGCGCTTATGTCCCCGGTACCCGCCATATCTGGTGGGCTTTCCCCTATCCGCCACCTGGGGAGGCGCTTATGTCCCCGGTACCCGCCATATCTGGTGGGCTGTCCCCTATCCGCCACCTGGGGACGCGCTTATGTCCCCGGTACCCGCCATATCTGATGGGCTTTCCCCTATCCGCCACCTGGGGAGGCGCTTATGTCCCCGGTACCCGCCATATCTGGTGGGCTTTCCCCTATGCGCCACCTGGGGAGGCGCTTATGTCCCCGGTACCCGCCATATCTGATGGGCTTACCCCTATCCGCCACCTGGGGAGGCGCTTATGTCCCCGGTACCCGCCATATCTGATGGGCTTACCCCTATCCGCCACCTGGGGAGGCGCTCGATGGAAGATCAGTATCTCCTCAAGAGTTTTAGCTATAATACGTAGTGAGTATAGCTATGGGGAGCACTGTGTGTTTGGCTGAAATACTTCGTGAGAGTAGCCAAAGGGTAAACCTTGAAAAGTTGGAACACACGGCAAAAAAGCAAGCCAACAGATTAGTTGTGAAGCTAAACTATAAAGTAAAGGAAAGAATGTTTCAACGCCGTGAAGGGTTAAAGGTCTTATGTTGAGGCATTCCTGGATGTGATATGAAATACAGAAAGTTAAAATCAAAACAGTGATGTACAACACCCAGGGGTGCGAGTGAAATATCAAGCCAGTTGGGCCAAGGCCGTATACGGAAATTTGATCGAAACTAATTTTGTCGACGTAAATTTGATCGAACGGAAATTTGTAGAATCGTTTTTTCAGTTCACACGTTAAAATTTTCGTCAACTTTCTTTTTGAACACATTATTTTGTTTTACTAAATAGTAGAGTGCGTTCAAAAAGAAATTTAACGAAAATATTAACGTGTGAACTGAAAAAAACCCAACATTCGAACAAATTTCCGTTCGATAAAATTTCCGTTGATCAAATTTCCGGTAACTGCAGGGCCACCTTAGCGGCACATATTTCATAGGCTACCTTCAGCGGCACATATTTCCAGGGCTACCTTCAGCGGCACATATTTCCAGGGCTACCTTCAGCGGCACATATTTCAGAGGCTACCTTCAGCGGCACATATTTCCAGGGCTACCTTCAGCGGCACATATTTCCAGGGCTACCTTCAGCGGCACATATTTCAAAGGCTACCTTCAGCGGCACATATTTCCAGGGTTACCTTCAGCGGCACATATTTCCAGGGCTACCTTCAGCGGCACATATTTCCAGGGCTACCCTCAACGGCACATATTTCCAGGGCTACCTTCAGCGGCGCATATCTTCCATATGGTATGCATATATTTTACTTAACAGTTAGCCTGTATATATATTAAAGTTCCTGCATTCGTTCCTTTCCCTTGACCATCACCTTTCACCACTGGTGACGCATTATGCATCACCTCTTTGAACATCGTGCCCTGTCAAACTGCATTTGGTATTGCAAAAAGATGTGTTACATTATTAATTTAGTCAAGAGGAGAAATTCCTCGGTAATTATTACTATAATTTCTCTTCTTGGCTTAGTTTGAAAGACGTTTGCATGTGTCACAATTTAACGATTTCAGAGTCTGGCTAACCGCATCTTTCCAAAGTCCCAGTTTAGCTTCCGAAGTGGTTTTTCAACTATAGAAATGACATTTTCGTTACGCCAGTTGCAGGAGAAGTGTCGTGAACAGCATATGCCTCTTTACATTTCTTGGTAAGTCGGAGTGGCCTGCTCAGTATTTTGCATAGAATAGATTTTCCCCCACGACTGCACACAATCGCACAGCCCATTAACCCTCAATGGCGTGGTCTCGGAGACAATCGCAGTCGGCAGGAGAGTAAAACAAGGTTGTGTACTGACACCAATGTTCGTCTCGATGCTTCTTCAGTTTGCTTTCAGGGACTGTGAAGACATAGTGTACATCCATGCAAGATCTGATGGTAGGGTATTCAAAATCGCTCACCTTCGTGCAAAAAGCTAGGTAAAAAAAGGGGCTAATTCGTGAACTGCTGTTCGCTGACGATACCGCCTTAACACCGCACATAGAAGAAGGTCTTCAGCGGCTATAGCCGCTGAAGACCTTCTTCTGTGGGCGAAGTCAAGCGCCTCTCAAACACATGTAAAGAGTTTGGACTGTCAATTATTCTACAGTAAACACATGTCATGATGCAAGAAGCACCATCTCCTCCAAACATCTTTTGAGAGCAATAATTTGTCGTTTGTTGAGCATTTCACATAACTCGGATTCAATATTTCTAGTTCACTCTCCGTTGACGAAGAAGTGAATATCAGGATCAACCAGCGGCCACTATGGCAAAACTGAATAAGTGGGTTTGGAATAATCTTATACTATACATAGCACACAACTAAACGTCTATTAGTCATGTGTGCTTAGCACGCGTCTATATGGCAGTGAAGTGTGAGCCACATACGCCAGTTATAAGCGGAAATTCAACATCTTCCAGAAAAGATGTCTGCGTAGCCTTTTATGCATTCGATGGCAGGACAAAGTGCCTAACACAGAGGTCTTGTAGCATGAACAAATCGGTAGCATATTCTCCGCTCTTGGCAAGAGGTGCCTTCGCTGGTTAGGCTATGTAAGGAGAATTTAGGAAGGTATCCAAAGAATCTGCCGTATAGAGTTGGCAGAAGGGACAAGACTTATTAGACGGCCTCGGCTGCGATTCAAAGGCGCTTGCAAAAGAAGAATAAGGGAAGACAAATTAAGATTCAACGAATGGGAGATCATCGTTGAGCACCGTTCCAGCTGACGAATTGCAGTGAATGACAGAGTAGAAAAGGCAGGTAGAGGATGCGCGAAACAGAGTCCTTGCAACAAAAAGAGCGTTATGGAAGGCACAATCTAACCAAGAGTCGAGGTTCTCTTGCGAGACATGCAGCCGACTCTGCCTTTACAGGATTGGCCTAGTAAGCATTAGATGAAGAGTACATTATACTTTATACGTCATTAATACTGTCACAAATTTATCGTCTCGCGAAGACTGAAATATATATATGTCATATATTCATTTATAATCATTTATACAAGAAATAGATATCCAGAAACTAGACAGGGCCTGATTAATAAATATCGAGAAACTAGCCCAGGCTTGATAATCTATTAGGCAAGGCGGAAAATATGCACAGGCCAACCGAATCTTTTAAAGGTCTCGAGTCCCATGAAGTTTTAATGAGATTAAAGTCTTGTTTTCAAAGATTTTCATTTCTTTAACTGTTAATTTCTATTCAATCGCTCTGTTCGACCAGTTTACCTGCGTCATTTTTTACAGAATTCAGAATTTGCCTATTGCTAAATCTTTCAACAAATGATCCGTTAGAGGCTGGTGTATCGCAGTAAAGTCGTATCGTTTATGTGTCTAAATGTGAAATAGCAACAAATGGACATACAATTGGTATAAGCCAGCGTTTCCCAAATGCCGCGTCGCGACCCGGTAACGGGCTCCGACAGCAAAATTACCGGGTAACCGCTAGACGAAAAAAGCAGTTACCGGGTCGCGCAAAAAAAAGTTTTTGAAACCCTGTTATAAGCCATGTCTTGTTAACGGTGAGAATAAATATGAAGTTGCAGATGAAATGACAAAGAAAAAGCCGACATTTGGCGATAAATGTTAACTGCCGGATTATTCAAGTGGTAAAATGAGTCTTGAACTCCTGAAACTTGAACCAGCTGATACTCTCTGTGTGTATTAAGATCCAGAACCAGAAAATGTAAGTCATTATAACGAGCTGCCGATATGGACAAGCTGTGCCTCATGCTCAGGGCACCCAAATGCCTTATTCCGACCCTGGGTCAGAAACTGCTGATGCATTCAGCTTTGAAACAGAAGTGAAATCAACAGATTAAGGATGAAGCTGCTCAGGGTTACCATGGAAGCAATGATTGCAGGGCAATTTCCCACGAAACAGTAGTAACCACTTATCTTTCTATCATGAACGAGTTTCATTGTAATACCAAAACTAGATGAAATAAATAGATCATAATAAATACCAAAACTAGATGAAATACATAGATCACCCCACATTAGTTTATTATATATATATATATATATATATATATATATATATATATTATTTTATATGTGTGTATAGTCTGTAAAAAGAGCTCTCTCTTCTTTCCACTCACACACAAAAGAGACTCAAATAATAAATACAAAAACTATATAAAATATATAGATCACCCCACATTATTTTATTATATATATATATATATATATATATATATATATATATATATATATTATGTAATATGAGTGCAGAGCCTGTAAAAAGGGCTCCGTCTTCTTGCCACTGACACTCAAAAGAGGCTCATTCTTCTTGGTACCGACACTCCAAAAAGGGCTCCGTCTTCTTTGGTCTACGAATGTGTCCAGTTGTCCAAAAGCCTGACAGTCCTGAAGACAGTATTTCATCTGCAAATACTCTGTCGTTGAAATCAAACTGGACAGTGATAAACCTTTCTTTGCGTCCTCCAACGACCTCAACAGCCCTGCCCAGCACCGACCTCATTTTTTTTTCGGATCTCTTAGCAGCAAAACTAATGGCGATAGCCTCCCCTATTCCCGAACTCGAACCAGCCACCATGGCAACCTTATCTCTAAAATACGCGCTCATCTTTCTTATGTATCGTCTTAAAATAGAGAAATTAATTATCCCACCAGATCAAAGGCACTGCTCTCCAATACAGTCGCACTTATGAAAATAATCGTTAGACTAAAATGGAAGGAAGGTCTTTAACATCAAAATGTTTAGTGGATCGTTATTCTTAAAAAAGTATTGGATCCCACTGGGGATCGGGATTTTAACGGGAAATGGGATTTCGTTGGTTTCGTATTTTATAAATGTGTTTTTTTTTTGGAGGAGAAAATTAAAAATTATAGTTTTTCTTAGTTTTTCCTTTAAAGGCCCATTATTTCGATTTATAGCTTTGTTTCCCGAGGACGATACGTCTGAAAGATAGACCATCCCTTGTTCAAGGCATTGCCACTCGTACAAATATAATATTAATAAATGAAAGTTGTGGTTAATTATGAAAATTTAACAATCCTAAAAATGTATAAAAAATAAAATAAATGGGATTTATGTGCACTGAGAAATATGAGAAATGGCAACCCGAAGATTCATCAATGAATGACAAAACATGCACCCCCCACACACACACAACCACCCCCCACACACACAACCACCCCCACTAACACAACCCCCCACACACATAACCACTCCCCCCCCACACACACACACCTGCAGATTTATTGCTGAAATGTTTGTTTTTTTCTTTGTTGTTTTTTGGCCACACCATAAAAAAGTAAAGATAATGCTGTGAAAGTAATACGATACGAATCATTTGAAAATTTCAATGCACTCCTGTCAGTTGCTGACGGCATTTTACTAAGCGAACCACATTCATCTCAGTCCCGTGCCAAGGGAATAGCACAAAGATCCTCGATTTCAAGCTCTTTTTTTTTCTTTAATAATTTGGCGTGCTCTTCTATTTGAGATCAACACATTTAGCAAACTATTGATTTCATATATGATATTCTATATGAGATCAACACATCTAGCAAGCTATTGATTTCGAATATGCTATTCTATTTGAAATCAACACATCAAGAAAACTGATTTAAGACACAGATCTTGGTAGCTTATCCATTGAAAAATTTAATGCAACAAAAACCATGTTCCAGTATTAAAGGAAAGACTTGAAGTTCAAGATAATTCAATTCTGTTAACGATCGATTGTTACAGTCATTATTACACTTTGAGTTATTTTGATTTCCATATGAAAAAAGCGATGAAAAAATGACGTTTTCTTAGAATGCGCGCAGCTTCAATTAGCTTTGGCATCTGAAAATAAAGATATGTGGGATGAGGTATTTGGGCTCATCAAGAAGAATAAGAGAGCAGTCATGCATCAATTGTATATTAGCCAATCTATGTCACGTGGGGTGGTTGGTATTTTTTTCCAAAATAGTATAAGGCAATAGTAATTTCTCTAAGACTCACAAAAACATTTGCGAGTGCTGAGAGAGGATTTTTCGAAGTTCATAGAACTCATAGAACTCATAGAACTCATAGAACTCATAGAACTCATAGAACTCACAGAACTCACAGAACTCACAGAACTCACAGAACTCACAGAACTCACAGAACTCACAGAACTCACAGAACTCACAGAACTCACAGAACTCACAGAACTCACAGAACTCACAGAACTCACAGA
>CAXITT010000121.1:930787-950450 GCA_964033795.1 Lymnaea stagnalis
CTGCTCACTCCACCTCTAAAACAAGTATCCTACCTGCATCTCTCCTGGGCCACTCTTCTCTGCTCACTCCACCTCTAAAACAAGTATCCTACCTGCATCTCTCCTGGGCCACTCTTCTCTGCTCACTCCGCCTCTAAAACAAGTATCCTACCTGCATCTCTCCTGGGCCACTCTTCTCTGCTCACTCCGCCTCTAAAACAAGTATCCTACCTGCATCTCTCCTGGGCCACTCTTCTCTGCTCACTCCGTCTCTAAAACAAGTTTCCTACCTGCATCTCTCCTGGGCCACTCTTCTCTGCTCACCCCTCCTCTAAAACAAGTATCCTACCTGCATCTCTCCTGGGCCACTCTTCTGCTCACCCCTCCTCTAAAACAAGTATCCTACCTGCATCTCTCCTGGGCCACTCTTCTCTGCTCACCCCTCCTCTAAAACAAGTATCCTACCTGCATCTCTCCTGGGCCACTCTTCTCTGCTCACTCCGCCCCTAAAACAAATTTTCTCTAAATCTCTTCGTGAGGCATTGTTCCCCCTGAGTATTCCATTTGAAATACTTGACGCCGGCTCCACACCACGTCATCCTTGTGTTTCGTATCTCCCATCCTAATTCCCAGCTTCAAATTTATGACTGACAGCTCATATTATTATCGTGCTGTCACCTTAATTTCCATGGCCCCGAACTCAAAAAGTGTTCCCATGAATTTGTGTTTCAACAATAACAACCAGGAGAAAGACAAAAGAGGATCTTGAAGGTATATTTAGCTCTATGGTTCTTGACGCCTTTCAATGACGAATGCGTCCTTGACATTGTAAGTAGTCCGTCGAAATCAGACGGTGGACAACCTTCCTTTTAAATTTTTTTTTATTTAGGTCCAAAAAAACTTATGGTCAGCTCTGTGGTCAAAAATAAAAAAAATAATAACGTGATGTGAGGAGAGCTGCTAAATTCCCCAGAATTCCATTTCGAGGGCCGGGATTGCCTGTTTTTTTATGTCTTTTGGGATTCAACTCAATAAAGCAAGCAAACACTATTCATTTTCAAACATACCATTGAACAAATTATGAAGGAATATTGTTGAATATAAGGATGCGTGTGTTCAAGGCGTGGGTTTAAAGAGTAAGTCGTTGAGTGGGTTCAGTGCGTGGGTTCAGTCCTGTGGCAGTTTAGAACTTATTGTTTTATTGGTTAATTTCTAGTAGCGTCGAAAAGCACCCAGAGACGAAATACCGAAAAACAAAACAAAAAGCAAAAAAACAAAAAAAAAAAACCCAATTCCAAATGAAGTATAAACTATTACTTTACTTTTAAATTATGTTTAATAAAATAGCAAGAAATTTACTTTTTTTTTTAAAAAAATTTTTTTTCATTAAACCCAATTTAAAATTCTATTTTTAAGAAATGTCAAATAAAATATAAGAAAAAACACACAGAAAAAAAAAACCGAAAAAAAAAAAAAAAAACAAAAAAACAAAAAAAAAAAACCCAATTCCAAATGAAGTATAAACTATTACTTTACTTTTAAATTATGTTTAATAAAATAGCAAGAAATTTACTTTTTTTTTTAAAAAAATTGTTTTTCATTAAACCCAATTTAAAATTCTATTTTTAAGAAATGTCAAATAAAATATAAGGTTTAGTTTGTAGCATTTGATTTTCTTTTCCCACAGCTACAAACTGTGAACTATGCATTAAAAATATTCAATAAAAATTTCAGCGGTGCTGTTATGAATGCACACATTCGAAAAATATTCAAATGAAAAAACCGAGATAAACCATCAAAAGTATTTTTCATAGAAATGTTTGAGCACAGCAGGCCTAGAAGATTTCCGCAAACGGTTTCTGACACATGCATTTCTCGAGCGGGTAGAGACAGTAGCCCCGGGCCACGTTGACACAGACCATGTTGTTGCAGCATCTTGTCTCCCAGGGAACGCACGCCTCCATGTAGTTGGAACACTGGGGAATAAGAGAGATATTTAAAGCAATGAGATATCATTTTGGGATTTAATTCAGTTCTTATTAAACTGTGATTGGATGAAAGGTCATTGAGATGGAGAAAAGCCATTGAGATGAACAAAAGCCATTGAGATGGAGAAAAGCCATTGAGATGAACAAAAGCCATTGAGATGGAGAAAAGTCATTGATACGAACAAAAGCCATTGAGATGGAGAAAAGCCATTGAGATGAACAAAAGCCATTGAGATGGAGAAAAGCCATTGAGATGGAGAAAAGCCATTGAGATGAAGAAAATCCATTGAGATGAAAAAAAGCCATTGCAATGGAGAAAAGCCGTTGAGCTGGAGAAAAATCATTGAGCTGGAGAAAAGCCATTGAGATGAAAAAAGCCATTGAGATGGAGAAAAACCATTGAGATGAACAAAAACCATAGAGATGAAAAAAAGCCATTGAAATGGAGAAAAGCCGTTGAGGTGGAGAAAAGTCATTGAGCTGGAGAAAAGCCATTGAGATGAAAAAAGCCATTGAGCTGGAAAAGTCATTGAGCTGGAGAAAAGCCATTGAGATGAAAAAACCATTGAGATGGAGAAAAGCCATTGAGATGAACAAAAGCCATTGAGATGAAAAAAGCCATTGAAATAGAGGAAAGCCATTGAGATGAAAAAAGCCATTGAAATGGAGAAAAGCCGTTGAGCTGGAGAAAAGTCATTGAGCTGGAGAAAAGCCATTGAGATGAAAAAAGCCATTGAGATGGAGAAAAGCCATTGAGATAAACAAAAGCCATTGAGATGGAGAAAAGCCATTGAGATGAACAAAAGCCATTGAGATGGAAAAAAGGCGTTGAGATGGAGAAAAGCCATTGAGATGAACAAAAGCCATTGAGATGGAGAAAAGCCATTGAGATGAACAAAAACCATTGAGATTAACAAAAGCCATTGAGTTGAACAAAAGCCATTGAGATGGAGAAAAGCCATTGAGATTGAGAAAAGCAATTGAGACTAAAAAAAATCCATGCAAATATTTTGGATATTTGAATGTTAAAATGTGAATAGATATAAGATAAGAGATTTAAAAAAAAAAAAAAAATTACCCAAAGAAATGAAAATCTTTTTGGTTAAAATATTCATTTTCACTTTCATCACATAGCTAGATCTAAATATTCTGAACATGACAACATTTTAAAATTATAACAATTTCAACACAAGGCATTTCTCAAGTGCAAAATTCACCAGTCATAAAACATGGAGCGTCAATGGTTGACTAAAGAGTGATTATTTGGATTTTGTACCAGCCGGGGGAGCAAGCGGATAAATTTTAACAGATTGGGAAGCAAATGAATTTTGAAATCTTTGGGTCTTAACTAAGAGGGACGGAATAAAACGTGCCGTGCCCATAGTCGTGCCAATAGACGTGCCAATAGTCGTGCCAATAGACGTGCCAATAGTCGTGCCAATAGACGTGCCAATAGTCCTGCTAACAGTCATGCTTATAGCATTAAGTTATAACAGGTCTTGATAAAATAATGTGTACAAAAATGTTAGATAGGTTTTTTTACACTCACACACACACGCGCGCACACACACACACATGTATATATATATATAGTGTTGATTTTTTAAAACATTTTATTTTTTGGGTATATCACCTCATTGGTACTACACATTCACTCATCGGTACTGCACATTAACTCACCGGTACTACACATTAACTCACCGGTACTACACATAAACTCACCGGTACTACACATTAAGTCACTGGTACTGCACAATAACTCACCGGTACTGCACATTAACTCACAGGTTCTGCACATTAACTCACCGGTACTACACATTAACTCACTGGTACTGCACATTAACTCACCAGTATTGAACATTAAGTCACCGGTACTGCACATTAACTCACCGGTACCACACATTACCTGACACCCTTCTTTGGCAGACAAGCCAGAACGAGATACAAGAAAGGCTATGAGTTAAAAATCTACCAAATAAATATGGGCAATGTTACAGCTTTTTAAAAACTGTTTTCTCTCTACTCGTGATGTACATCTCACTTACAACAATTGATCATTAAATAGCCATATATATAAAATTTAAAAGAAAATTTGATATAAAAATGTAAAATATAGAAATGAAAAAAAAAAAAGAAAAGAAGATGAGACCAGATGATAAAAACGTTGCATCTTTCGATAACGGGTCATTCCATAAAGAGGAGAGAATTCAAGGAATTCCCAACCGGACCGGTGATACATGTTATCATCAATAAAGCTAAGTCATGCATAATTTAAAGATAAAAAAAAAACTAATTCACTCCCTATCCCGCCCCCAAAACAATCTATGACAAAATAATAAAAAAATATCGAACTTATGAAACATTAGTATTTCTATCGTTATATTTTAGTTTGTTTACTAAATTTAGAGAATGATTATAAGCTGCGGTTACAAATAAACAATGAACTGCACTGCCAAATTTAAGAAAATAAAAATTTCGATGTGAAGTATGCAAGGGTTGAAAAGACAACCTGCCTCCATATTCTACGAGAGGACATTTAAGCATTTTAACAAATAGAACGTGTCTCACAAATCTTGTTGATCCTGCAGTTACTCCGCGTTGGACGCCCCAAAGAACGACCTTCCACCGTCCACGATGAGGTGCTGTCCGGTGATGCCGGCAGCGTTATCCGAGACGAGAAAGACAACCGCGTCGGAAACGTCTTCGGCGGAGCCCTCATAGTGAGGCAGGGCCACGGATTTCTTTTCTCTGTTGATCCAGTCGACGGCTGCCTGTGTGTGGACGAAGTCCCTTCCTATCCTAGTCTGTATATTTCCTGGGTTGACCGTGTTCACCCGGATGCCTTTAGGGCCGAGTTGCACCGCCAGACAGTGACACAGATGCCCGAGGGCGGCCTTGGTCATGGGGTAGATGATGTCGGGGACCAAAACTAAGGAGCTGAATACGGAAGAGACACAGAGGATGCTTCCTTTGGTTTTCTCGAGATGAGGCAGGGCGTCTTGGATTAGAAAGAACACGGCCTTGACATTGATGTCCATTGTGTTATCGTAAATTTCGGGTGTTGCGTCTCGAATCGTCGCATCGGGAACGGCCACACCAGCATTGGCGACCAGGATGTCCAGCTGTCCGAACGCCGTAATAGTCTTGTCAACAACATTTCGTCTACACTCCGCGTCTTTGAGATCCCCCTGAATAGTGATAAACCTTTCTTTGTGTCCTCCGCTGACCTCAACAGCCCTGTCCAGCACCGACTCCAATCTGCGCGGATCGCGTCCACACAAGGCGACCCTTGCTCCCTTAGCAGCGAAATGAATGGCGATGGCTTCCCCTATTCCAGAACTTGAGCCAGTCACTATGGCAACCTTACCCTCTAAGCCATTACTCATCTTTCTTGGTCAATGAGAATAATATAGATATCAAATAAAAACACAATTATTTTGTTAAACAGCTCTGTTCTTTAACACATTTGGCTCTGATAAAAAAACACACGTTAATTTAAGGGAAAGTCTTTATCCTTAAATATATTTATCTTGTCGTTGTTCATAGATAGATTCTAGAAGAGTAATGGCAAAAGTCCAAGAATCCTGGGCAAATGTGTACAGGAAGTGTGTTGACTTATATAATAACACCGCCGGTAATGCATGTGTAAGCAAAGGGTCGCGGCGCCAGATGTCGCTTGAGCGATCCTGTTATTCAGTTCTCATTGTTGACGGAAACGACAAGGGTGTGTGTGTGTGTGGGGGGGGGGGAAGAGAAGTAATGATCATATCAGATTTAAATCGGAATATGACAACGGGACCTTGACCCTGGCATGAGGAAAACAGTATTTATAATGTTACGATCGCTGTTTATACGTTGAAAGAGTTGAAACAACGGTATAAGCAACATAAAATAGGAATTATTGCTTGACAATAATGGGTAAGACTATTGAGCAACACTAATTATACTTCTTTACTCAACTAAGTTGAAAAAGTAAATACTTATTTTAGCCGTTTTAAAATAATATAAAGAAAAAGAAATGTACCATACATTTCTGGTATGAAAAGAAGAAAAAAGTGATTGAAAATGCATGTTTAACTTGGCCGGAACTACGTTGGTACTCTTCATGTATGTTTTGTGTTGTTATTGTGGCGGGGCAGAGTCACCAAAGATGTACTTTTGCTCCACATTTTTACGCACATTATTGTGGCTGGACAGAGTCACCAAAGATGTACTTTTGCTCTACCTGTTCACGCACATTATTGTGGCTGGGCAGAGTCACCAGAGATGTACTTTTGCTCCACCTGTTTACGCACATTATTGTGGCTGGGCAGAGTCACCAAAGATGTACTTTTGCTCCACCTGTTCACGCACTTTGTTGTTGCTGGGCAGAGTCACCAGAGATGTACTTTTGCTCCACCTGTTTACGCACATTATTGTGTCTTGGCAGAGTCACCAAAGATGTACTTTTGCTCTACCTATCTACGCACATTATCGTGTCTGGGCAGAATCACCAAAGATGTACTTTTGCTCCACCTGTTTACGCAAATGAGATCACACAGATGCTGTTTATAATTTTTATGATTTCATTAGAGTCAGTCCGGTGTATCTGTCCAAGTGACTTCCCTACTGGCCAGACCACCTACCCCCACCTCCACCCCAAATCATTCATTAATTGTTATTTTTAAAATACTTATGAAGTCAAAGTCCAGACTCGCATAAATGTATCTGCAGCATACATCATGATATTTCGTACACTGTGGAACGAAATGATAGATTAGATCTGATGCACTTTGTCCCGTATGAATAAATGAATGTTGTTTAAAACAAAATTTAGTGACAGTGAAGGTAGACCATGGGAAAGTGGTAGAGCACACATCACCATGGTGTAGACCATAACACAACCTGCTATGGAGCAGGTGTATACAATCTTTTTGTACAGAGGATCACGTGGACATTTTTTTAAAAATTTTTTTTGGAGGGGGGGGGGGGTGCGGTCCGCAAAAATGTGTTCTGTTTCACATATTTTTTCGTCTGCAATTTATGTGTTTGTTTGAGTGAAAATTTATGTGTCTTTTGCGCACCATGGCACTGCCACCTTCATATCTAGGTGCGCAGACCCCCATTGAGAACCCTTTGACAGGTCTCAAAGTACTCTTATAGCCGTAGACGTTTCATCTCTTGGGGTTTATGTTGGCCTACATGGTGTTACACACAAAATGTGTACGATTCATTGTCACCAATGAGGAGGAGAAAATTTGGACTTTAGAAAATGTTTAGAGTAAGAGAGAAAGTGAGAGAAAGGGAGAGAGAAAGAGAGAGAGAGAGAAAGGGAGAGAGAGAGAAAGGGAGAGAGAGAGCGAGAGAGAAACACGCTGAATTTTTTTTTAAAAGAGTGAGAAAACGGAAATGAAAGTAGTATAGATAAAGAGATAAATTCATATACATAATAATAATTAGTGATCTTTTATAGCGCGGTACCCCAGCCTAGGGCTGCGCTCACCGCGCTGTACATACACATATTATCAAAAGAGACATTATCATGACATGGAGGAAGTAAGAAAGGGAAACACCCCCCCCCCCCACAAAGGTAAAATAAATAAACTCTTTTTTTTAAAGACGATAGTTAAAGAATATACAAGAGAGTGTGTGTGAAAGAGAGAGAAATAAAGAGAGAGAGAGAGAGAGAGAGAGAGAGAGTAGAAAGAATGAGAGAGAGAGAGAGGAGGATTGAAAGAGAGAATGGAGAGAGAAGAGTGAATGAGAGAGGAGCAGTGTAAGAAATAGAGTAAGGAAAAGAGGGAGAGAGGGAAGGGAGAGAGAGGGTGAGAGGGAGAGAGAGCAGTAAGACAGAGAGTTGGAAATACACTCTGCCCATGGCTTTTAAAATGTCTCCTCCGTCTCATATTTCAATAAACAACAAAATGTGAGAACCCTTCAGAATCCCCCAAAAAACTAGTCTTGCAAGTACCTTAATGTTCCACATAGCTCAATATTATTCTCCCGACAGACACTCAGAAGGCAACTTTCATCCCATGCAAAGTTCAACGCTCTACCTAAAACTTCATTAGCCGTGAGCCATCGAATGTAAACTAGTGGCTGGGGAAATCTCAACGTGGTCAACAGTTTCACTGTAATTCTGGTGGTGTGACACTCATAATGTCTCCAGCAGTACATTCTGTTGATGGATATAACTTCCTTGGCTACACACAGCTAGGTCTCAAAATAAGATTCGAACCTCGTACATGTTCTTTACAATTCTTGTCGTATTTTCATTTGTCCTGTCTGCCGAGGAAGGCTCTGAGCTGAAACGTTCACGTCTTATTGCCCCGTCTTTTGATTAAAGCTTAACTTCCACGTACCATGTTCTACCATTTCATTCACACAGCTTGAACGCACTCCAATTATTTCATGTTCCCACTACACGAAATGGTGTTCGCCTATCTGACACAGGGACACTGGAAGTGTGACGTAAAAATGTTTTTTTGTTTTTTTTAAAATTATTTTTGAGGGTTAACAAAATGAAGAGAGACGTCAGTCGTTTTTTCAGGGTTCTTAAAAAAACGAGACTGAATTTCAAACAATTTCTTATTAATAACAATCGTACATAGAAGAGTAAAGCATTGAAGAGACGGAACATGATCTGAAGTTCACTCAAAGATGAGTGTAGCCCCGGTCCGATTCTATGAGACGTCGCACACAACTATTTATCCTTTAGTTAGTAAGCACATATTGCAAATAAAATTACTAAAACTTATTTTCTCTTAGTTCCAATGGACTATTTATCCATACAAGAGTAGGCCCAATACGACCCTCCCTCTTCTCTCTCTCCCACTTCCCCAAGCCCAAAGTTAGGGCCGAACCGATAAGACTCGACTTCAATTATTGCAGCTTAGACTCGCTGCTTCTAATGCTGGAAGTCATTCGTTAACTGAGTTGTGTATCCACTGGCCCCTCTACGCCCTACACTTGCTTCTAGAACCACAAGTAAATCCACACCACTCTTTCTGCTTCTAGACCACAAGTCCCCCCAGTCCCTATATTTCTAGATCCACACAGATCCCCCCACCACAGCGTCAAGCAAAAACACATTCCTCCACAACCACAGCGTCAAGAAAAACACATTCCTCCACTATCACAGCTTCAAGAAAGAACACATTCCTCCACTACAACATCTTCTAGATACATTTACATCCCTTCATTCCACATCTTCTAGATACACACTTACATCCTCCATTACCACAACTTTTTTTTATCCACACTTACATCCCTCCACCCTCACAACGTTTAGACCCACACTTACATACTCCCATCTCCACGGCATCTAGACCAGTGGTACTCAAAAACAGGAAATTCTGAGGACCCCTAATCTAGACCCACACTTACATCCCCTCAACCTTAACAGCTTCTAGACCAGCGGTTCTCAACCTGTGGGTCGCGACCCCTTTGGGGGTCGCACGACCCTTTCCAACGGGTCGCGAAGACCATCTGAAACACATATGCTCTACAGTTATGAAGTAGCAACGACAATAATTTTGTGGCTGGGGGTCGCCACAACATGAGGAACTATATTAAAGGGTCGCGGCGTTAGGAAGTTTGAGAACGACTGTTCTAGACCCACACTAATTTGATTGCACAATGTAAATTGCTTGCTATCATCTCTGCCTGACCCCACCCCCTCCCACACTTACCACATTTGAATTCTCTGGTCGGTAAGGGAAGTGTGATGACGTCAGCTGTCTCGAGTTGAGCCGCGGCAAGGCCGACACAGATGGCCAATGCGACGTCATCAGTGCTCCCAGTAAAATGGCCACGAACAGATTTGCGCTCATGATTGAACAATGTGCTGAAGTAAAAAAACAACAATACATTAGCTATTCAACTACTCCAGGTACGTTTTTTTTAAAAATGTGCGTGTGTTCGTGAGTGTGTGTGTGTGGGTGCACGTGTGTGTGTCTGTATGTGGAGCAAACGCATCTCATAATGACAGTAACAGCGTAATTATATATATATATATATATATATATATATATATATATATATTTATATATAATGTACCAAAGTTGAGGAAATTGATCCCGTTTCTGCACAGTTTAGGAACCTTTTTTTTCCAGTTGATAATTTATCCTCTAAATTCTTAAATGAGCACCTCATCAAAACACTTAGTAACCTTACCCACCGTGAGTCTACTGTATTAGTTATGTATGGCTATTGATCTATTCCGCTTGGCTTGTAACCGGTCCCCCAAGATTTTATCCTTTGTATTAGTTAAGCATGGGAATACAGATCTTGTTGACACCATTTGAGAATCAAAAAGGGAAACCTTTCTAAGTGTTTATGATAGAGCTTGCTTTCTTACAGCCTACCATTAAAAATAAACATGTTAATTTCTTTTAATTGAAAGGGAGCAAGTAATTGGAATCGAGGGAAATGTAAAATTTTCACCAAAAAATCTCTGGAAATTTCAAATATTGCAAAACGGATAATTTTTTTTTTGTTCTTCAAAATTCTTGTGATAGAAAATGAATTCACTACTTCGAAGTCTTCAATTAACTAATGACTGGAGTGTTGGACCGCGATAAAGCTTTCAAGTAGAATAATTAGACAAAATGATTTATGTAAACAAAATTTTTTTTTACATGTTTAGCTTTAATAATGATGACACAGAATACAAATGCAAACTTTTCGGCAAATGATGTAGAATGGGCTTATTCTTTAATTTTAGGTTGGATATATATATATGTGTGTGTGTGTGTATGTGTGTGTACGTGTATGTGTGTTTAAGCCATTGCTGCCACCTAGATTAATAAACGTAGAAAATCATTGTCTTTTTCACTTCAACTTGGTAGAATGAATCTATTTTAGGGTTGCCAACAGTCGGTCAATTTACGGACATTTCGTAAGGTTTGAAATCAAATGACATGTCCTCAAATGACATGTCCGCAAATGACATGTCCGCAAATGACATGTCCTCAAATGACATGTCCGCAAATGAACTGTCCTCAAATGACATGTCCGCAAATGACATGTCCGCAAATGACATGTCCGCAAATGACATGTCCGCAAATGACATGTCCGCAAATGCTGTAAATATTTTGGGATGTCCGTAAAAAATTAGACATTGCACAAATGTTTTTGAAGCGAAAAAACCCGCAAAAAACGAAGAATATCAACGTCTGTGATTTTTTTTTTATTTCACATGTGAAACTAGTAGAAACATAATCAGGAGAAATACAACACTGATGAGAATTCTATACAATAAAATAGCATATAAAATAAGCCCAAGTTATTAGCCATACAGATATTGTCATCCAATAATAAAATTCTAGTCCATAGCATATTGGAATATTTTTAGCTTCCTTAGTTTATTTTAAAAAATGTGTCCTTAAAAGTATTTATTTTTCCGTTAAAAAAAAAACAAACAAACAAACATGCAATTTTAAAATATTTGTGGCTAAAGTTTGGATTTTGGAGTTGACAACCTGATCTGTTTATGCTGAAACGACATTTATAAACATAAAAATCCAATAATAAATTAATTTAAAATTAAAAAAAATAATAACCTCAATATGGATCAATAGAATTTCTTTGAAAAAATGTATCGTCATATTTTGTAACAAAAAAAAACATGTTTTTATTTTGAAACAATGAAATCAATATCGGGAATTTTTAAAACAGAGCAACCTGGACACTGTCTTTGGAGTTAAGTAATAAATTTCTTTGACTTCTTTTTATGGTCTTCGATTGAAACCTCTTTGCTTTCAAAGGTCTTTGCAATAGGCAGCAAATCTCTGATTGTCTCATCTTTAGCAATTTCTAAAAAAAAAAACAACTATGCATGTCTTGACGTTTGTGCATGAGCCGTGACGTCACTACGGAATGCGGGGAGGGGGGTGTGTGTGGATACAGTCACCACTTTATGGTGTCTTTATAAATCTATACACGTATTTGGTTTTTAATTTGGTCTTATGTAGTTCTAAACTGAAACATTTCTGCGTTAACGTGAAAACGCTTTAACTTCTTTGGTTTAAACGATGTCAGGTGATTTGTTTTCGGGTTTTTATCCTCGTTACCTTAAACAAAAAGTTCTCTATCATCTCAGTCTAAAGCACACCCACTTAACCCTCATTCTAATGTGAACATGTCTGACATGTGTGTACGTTCGAAGTGAAACGAAAACGTTTTTCTAATGAATTATAAGTTCCTTGACATATGTTGGTGCCTTCAACCAGGCCCTGTTTACCCCAGGGCCGGACCTGTTTACCCTAAGGTCGTACCTGTTTACCCCAGGACCGGACCTGTTTACCCCAGGGCCGGACCTGTTTACCCCAGGGCCGGACCTGTTTACCCCAGGGCCGGGCCTGTTTACCCCAGGGCCAGACCTGTTTACCCCAGGCCCGTACCTGTTTACCCCAAGGCCGGACCTGTTTACCCCTACGCTTTCGCCGTAGTAACTGCGTATCAAGCCTAAGACAACGGCACTACGATAAACCTAAAACAAAACTACGGTTTCATGAGTTTTTTTTTCTTATGTTTGGTGTAATTTTAATTTTAAAAAAATATTGGTGTATGTCTTCAGTAAAAGGTTGCCACATTTTAATGTAAACGCTTGAAGCCTTTGCGGTATCGATTTCAATAAACCAACCGGAATATTATATTTTAAACAATTTCGTTGTTATTACTTAACTGCTATTGTGCTTGCGTGATACCTTTTCACATCCTTAACGAACAAAGCGCAAATCTATATCCTGTATATTTATTTGTGTTTACTTACATAAGCAGTTGAGTGGATTTTTTTTAACACGTTGTATTTTGATTGCAAACCAAAACTCATAGGAGTTTGGAACTACGTTTTTGAGAGCTGAAAGCTACGCTGGCACTCACCCAGGGGTAAACGGCTCTGCCTCCAACTTTTCTATTATTTTACAGTCGCTAAATATCCTCACGAATGAAAAATTTATTTATTAACACGGAAAACGTAAAATTCAAATTGACGGATACAATGTTAAAAACATTCAACCAAACACGTTATACGACTGAAATGTCGCGCCTTTAAAAATTCAAATTATTTCTAGATGTTACCAATTAGAGCTCTGGCAAAACTTACAATTGTGTAGTTGCGTCAAGTCTTTTATTTGTTTACCTAGATGAGCAAATGTAGCAAACATAATTCGAGGATTAATTTCTACTACTTACATTGGTTAGGTTTTTCGAAGTTCAAAAAAAATACTAATCTCTAAACAAGAGATGGATATTTCTACCGAAATTCCAACAGAAGAAAAGAAAAGTAGTGCCCAAGAACCCACTTCTCAAACTCTCAGACCCCCCGTCATCAAGATTCTCAGGATGGGCTGAAAGCGTGCGAGCTACACGACTTGTCCAATGGCTGACGTTGCTTGGCGTCACGTGGTGCCGTGGCGCGTGCGACCAAAAAAAAAATGAATTCTTTGGTTTTTAATGTTTGCCATGACAAAGAAATCAGATCGCGTTGCCTCGGGATGTTGCGTTGATAACGACCGGAACCTGGCTTTTCTTATTTCGGGGGAGCAGAACCTCTGATATTCTCAGATGTCAAAACGAAGGAATGTTATGGAGGAAACTGTGTAGCCGGCACTAGGACAATGGAAATAATGAATGGGTCATAAGCATCCAGTTATATATATTTTTTTTGAAGGAGGGCAATGGGATCAGAGAATAATTTAGTTAATTTAATAATTTAATTTGTTGAGAACAGACAGAATTGAGACTACCGTATTCAAGACCGGCAAAAGTGGTGACCAATGTTCCCTTTAATCTTCGCGGCTGCGCGACTGCGCGGCCGTGCAGCTATCTCACAGACGCCGCGCAGCAGTTTCGAGTATCCGTACAGCAAATTTCCATTTAAGTGTGTGTGTGTTTGTGGGCTGTAGAATTATGCACACACAAAAATTGATGCTGTAAAACTTTGCTCACAACTGTATGATTTTGCACACGAACCAATAACTCTTAGAGGGAACAATGGTGGTGACATGTTAAATTCGGGCGTTGGGGGGTTGGGGACCCTGGGTACAGCGAATGTACGCTTCCGTTGGTCCTTATAATTGTTTATAACTATCAGCTGGACACGCTTCAAGAACTAAAAGCTTGCTGTTCCTAATGAATGACCCATTAACTCCTTGTCTCGAGCTTTTTGGTTCCAGGGGACACTTTGCATTATTGATAACCCGACCCGTCACATGGCGTGGGGTCACTTAAAGGATATTTAAATTTTACAATTTTTGACAACCCTAACTGTTATGTGAAATCAAATAGTTGGGGGACAGCCTCAGATAAACATATTCAATATCATCAAAGTCAGTTAGTTTGCTTCATATTAAGTGATTTATTGAATAATCTATCTGTCAAAATTAACCATTTATTCACACAAACTAAATGGCAGCTAAAAAAAAAATAGTTTTTAATAAAATAATTTCTTAAAACGTTAGGATGACCTGTGCTGGAGTTAAGGTTACTTTTCTGAATAATCCGTGGATGTTTGAGCAGACGACTCCTCGGATTTGGCATCGACTTTATTTATTTTTTCCAGACTTTTTTTTTTTCGACCTGATTTAAACAACGAATACGGTGATAACAGATTATCTCCACTAAAATCTCGGAGATCAGATTCCCGTGACGTCATCTCCACACGATGAAAGAAATAATAGGACGCCACTGAAATTAGAATTTAAATATTAAAAAAAAATTATTCAAGTGACTTCCGCGCGACAGCTTAAAGACTAAATTGGAGTCAGATTCCAAGCCAATAAGTTTATCTCTGACTCCCAGTCGTCGACTCGCTAATGCTCGAGACGACCAGTCTTCACCCGCTTACATTTATTTTTAGAAAGAGTCCTCGGAGAAAACACTTTGATGGTAATGTGAAGTAGAGCTTCGCATAAAAATAATGGATTATCCTTGGATCGGAATACATATTTGAACAGCTAATAAATCCTGTCCCAGACGGACTTGTCTCTCCAAGCTAGGATTCGATGAGGTCAGTCAGTTGTGATGTCAAATGATAAATTTGACCATGGGGGAGGCTGACCCTGTCTGGGGCAATAAACAAAAGTTACGATTAATTTTTAAAAAAATTTTCTTAAACTTGTTTAAGTGAATTTTAAAGTGGTGTTTTAAAACAGAAGTGGTATTATTATCACAGGTCGTTAACAATGTAACAGACAGCTAATGAAATCAGTTAAGGCAGGGTACAGCAACTATGACAAGGGTGGTACATACAAACAATGTGTTTGGAAGGGTGGACAACAAAGACAAGGGTGGTACATACAAACGATGTGCTGGGCACTAAAATGAAAAAAAGGGGATGGGCGGCCAAGAGGTTAAATCTGTACACACCCAAACTGATTCCCGGGAATGATATATTTTTAGGCTGCACCTCGTTTGAATATCCGAACACACGAACATATTTAAGCGTTTTTTTTTTTTTGTCCTTCAATTTTATTGTTCAACAATACCTCGCGGTTACTTTGGATTCAAGCCATTCTCAGAATTAAAGAGAGAACTTTTGACAGAGGCACACTATTCCTCGAAAATGTCACATATCCAATTTAATTCACTTTTTTTTCCCAGTAAGCTTGGTGAACTTGTGGTTTTTCTTTTTTTTTTTCTACACTTGGTCTGGGTATTTTGAGACAATATTTGGTCGGTCAAAGTTCGGTTTCTTCTTATTTACAGCCCTGGGAGCCGGTTAAAGTTTTGTTCTTTGTGAGGGTATTCCTAGTATCCGGTTTCTAACCGGCTCAGCCTAGTTCATATCAAAATAACCAAGAAAATATAATATTCTTATTTTTTTAAAATAAAAATTATAAAAGACTGCTCCAAAAATAAATGAAAGTGGGGAAATGGTGGGGAGGGGGTATGAGATATTAATATATGATCTTTGTCCACTAATATTTACGAAGTAGCTATTCGTACTCGGGTACCAGAAGTGAGAGGTTGGGATTAAAAAAAAAAGATATTAACAATTTTATTATTGGGTTTGTAAGACAAAATGAGACACTGAGTCAATAAAGCACTGGGTCGAAATGGACCCAGACACGCAGCGGAGTCATTCGCACTTGGGTACCTTTAGGCTCAAGCTATACGGATGTCGTGTGTGATCGTTTATTTTAGTTAAACGGAAGAAGTAAGTTTACAAAAATACAGTCCATTCAATTATCTTTCATTTGATACCTCATTTTGTCTCACAAACCCAAAAATAATATTTTAAATAGTTTTTTTAATCCCAACCTCTCACTTCTGGTACCCAGGTACGAATAGTCGCAGCCTAATAATTTATGGATGATACGCCCCAAAAGTCAATAACGCCACCATAACTAGATATATTACACCATAAAGACATATATATAGTACACCATAACTACATATATTACACCATAACTACATATATTACACCATAACTACATCTGTGTTTACTAAGCAGATAAAAATTGACTCTTCTCAGATTTTCTGGTCAATTTATAAGATACAAATTGACTTTTCTCAGATTTTCTGGTCAATTTATAAGATACAAATTGACTTTTCTCAGATTTTCTGGTCAATTTTATAAGATACAAATTGACTTTTCTCAGATTTTCTGGTCAATTTATAAGATACAAATTGACTTTTTGAAAATTTAAAATCAAGAAAATCTTGCGAACTATTTATACCAGCCCCATGGTTATTTAGCATGCCGAAGTGTCTAGTAAATTAAATACATGAACGACACTCGTAAACGCAATGGAATTATTTGATTATTTTATTTTTTTTTTAAAGAATCATATTATACACATCATACGCCGCCTAGTCTGAAATTAAAATTAATGATATGAGAACATGGTTTGAAAAGTAAGCCGAAATACTGAAGAAAAAACTGATTACAACTTTAAAAAAATAAAATACTTGATCCCTTTTCTGAACCACGCTAAATTTAGGTCATGTATTTAGGACAAACGTTTTGATGATAAGCGTGTACAGTCATTGGATCACTAGCATTGATGCGGCATCTCTACGACAAAGTCTAAGTAGCCAAAAGTACACTGATGAATTCTAAATCAAATCTCTTAGTTCAAATTCAAGATAAATCCTTAATAAACAATAATGAGTTGATATTAATCAATAGAGATATTTAAAACCTGTCATTTCATGGGGTGCGAATCGGGGTTTTTCGGGAGTTTTAAAGCGCATTTCAGGGGTGCAGGTAGGCATTTCAGGGGTGCAAGTAGGCATTTCAGGGGTGCTGGTAGGCATTTCAGGGGTGCAAGTAGGCATTTCAGGGGTGCAGATAGGCATTTCAGGGGTGCAGATAGGCATTTCAGGGGTGCAGATAGGCATTTCAGGGGTGCAGATAGGCATTTCAGGGGTGCAGATAGGCATTTCAGGGGTGCAGATAGGCATTTCAGGGGTGCAGATAGGCATTTCAGGGGTGCAGATAGGCATTTCAGGGGTGCAGATAGGCATTTCAGGGGTGCAGATAGGCATTTCAGGGGTGCAGATAGACATTTCAGGGGTGCTGGTAGGCATTTCACTGACCACTGGCATTACTAACCACTGGCATTACTGACCACAGGCATTACTGACCACTGGCATTACAGGTAACTGACATTAACGACCACTGGCATTACCATTCTCTGGCATTAACGACCACTATCATCGCCGACCACATTTTATTACCGACCATAGATCGAATTCCAGATGGGAATAAATGTGTTTGCTTTAAAAGATATGTTGGACGGTTTGGAATTAAATCTACGAGTTCATCAGACCTGCGGCTTCGACTTTGCTACGAGTTCATCAGACCTGCGGCTTCGACTTTGCTACGAGTTCATCAGACCTGCGGCTTCGACTTTGCTACGAGTTCATCAGACCTGCGGCTTCGACTTTGAATCGGGCTGTCTCGGGTACAAAATTAAGGTGAAAAGCCACTTATGAATCTCTATTTTTTTTACCTGAACTATCGGACGAACAGATTTTAACCTCAATAAATGTAATACCTGACCCTGAGCATCGTTGTTCTCTAGTAAATACTTTATTTGACCTCTAGTTTCTGAACTCGGAGCGAAAAATTTCACTTCAAGGAATACTGAACGAATTGAGAATTCTTGAAAATTATTATATTAAATATTTACTACACAAAAAATATTCACAAAATTCCGTAGAGGCAACAGGAAATAAGATAAGGTCATCAGTAAAATAAATTTGTATCACTAGTTGATTTCAAAGAGTTTTGTAAAACGTGTTACGTCAAAATTAAAACGAAATAAATTTAATTATATTAAATCGAAATAATTCATACTACATTCAAATGTTTTATTTTAAATGTATATATTTAGTATAATATAATGATACAATTGGAACTAACTTGTTAAAACTTCATTAGAAGAAAATCAAAGAAACTCATCCATGCATAATACGACGAGGTACGCGACAAGAATATGCGAACGAAATTTATTCACAATACACTTTGGATATTGTAAAATTATATCCAATTATAAAATAAAAACTTGATATATAAACATTCAAAATGTAATCCAATATTTCGGGTCGAGACACATTCTAAAAGTATGGGGAATTGATTGGTGTGTACTACTATTCATATTGCAAGGCATTTCCTTTCTTCAGCTAGTCTTACTGAACGCCATCTAAAGATAAGGTTGATGCACATTATGTAGAGACAATGTTGATTAAAACCAGCTAGAGACAATGCTGATTGTTGATGCACTACGCCCAGACAACATTAAAACTGTGCAGTTAAAAGAATTTACTCAATTATAACATAGGAGTCAATCTCAAAACATGAGGGGAAAAGAAAGGACCGGGGAGCATTGGTAACGCAGAGCCTGCACTCCCATAATTCCAATCACAGTCACATATTGGGGATAGCTGGGTGTCATTGGAGACACTGGACAAATAGCATATTCCTAGTGATAGCACTCCTGGGCGGGGGCTTGTTTGAGGAGTAGAATGAGTTGGGGGAGGGAGGAGCGGGGAGGGGGGATGCTGCTGTGTGAAAAGGATGAAATATTAAAAGCCGTCAAGAATGTCTAGCCATCACATCATTAAATGTTTACAAGACAAATGATACCATTTTACAGTATGTTAAAGGATGAGACATTAGAATATTGATTGAAGACAGCAAGTCTGGTGACGTAAAAAAAAAAATCAACTTTGGTTTGTGGCCATAAGGCATGTGTAAGTTATCACACAAAAATTCATATGGGATTTCATTCTTACATTTCTAGAAATATTGACGTCACATGGATCAAAAACACTTTGTCTGAGTTCTAAGGAAAACACAAAAACTTTTTAGTGAATATTCAATAATAAAAACATTTGAAAGCGAATTTGGGGTTGGGAGGGGGGTAGTGAAAGGGGGGGGGGGGCTATAACAATAGAATAATTAAACCAAATTTGTCTGAACTTATTAATAATAACGTGGTTGTATTTTGTACGACGGTTAAAGGCTAGGCTAAAGGGTGGAGGCTAAAAGGTGGAGGCTAAAGGTTCGAGGCTAAAGGGTGGAGGCTAAAGGGTGGAGGCTAAAGGGTGGAGGCTAAAGGGTGGAGGCTAAAGGGTGGAGGCTAAAGGCTAGAGGCTAAAGGGTGGAGGCTAAAGGCTGGAGGCTAGAGGCTAAAGGGTGGAGGCTAAAGGGTGGAGGCTAAAGGGTGGAGGCTAGAGGGTGAAGGCTAAAGGGTGGAGGCTAA
>CAXITT010000121.1:953646-1008557 GCA_964033795.1 Lymnaea stagnalis
TATATATATATATATATATATATATAAGTAAAATTAAACATGTCCTTGACCTAGCTGAGGTCAGCACTTTTTACCTGTAACACAGCACTAATGCGCGTCCAGATAATGATTTTTGTTTGTTTGTTGCTGTTTAAAGAAAAAACAAATTCATAAAAGAGCACAAGAGAAACGAAGCGATGAATAATTGACAGTCGTCATTGGTCAACTGGAGGGCAGAGGCTGTAGCTAATGAATATGGCGGTAGTTACAAAATATACACAAGTGATGTCCATTTCGCCATCAAGGAACTATTTTTTTATTTTTATTTAGCCTTGCAGAAATAGTTTACAGGCAGACTCAAGATTAGATCCATGATGGCGTTTAAGTTATGGAAAAATAAAGAAAGAGCAAAGATTTACATTATTTAAAGAGATGGGGAAGAAGAGAGGGGGGAGACATAGAATCATAGAGTGAGAGAGAGAGAGAGAGAGAGAGAGAGAGAGAGCGAAGGAAGAAAAGACGAATAGAGGGAGATAGAGCGGTAGAGAGAGAGAGAGAGAGAGAGAGAGAGCGTGTGTAGTCATAATTATAAGGTATCCGTTTCTTGGCAGTTTGACCATCATTCGACCAGCACATGGTACTAAGTATGGCAGGAGTCATATCCATCGGACTCGTGCTGGCCTGTCTCACATGTCTGTCTAAGAGTGCCCTCATACTGGACAAGTTCCCGCAGGGCTTCTCATTCGGCGTGAGCAGCTCGGCTTATCCAACAGAAGGCGCTTGGGACGCCAGTGGTGAGTACCGAGTTCATCTGCTGCCATAAGTGTACAACCAAGCGGAAGTCTTGGAACATTGGCAGGGATATATAGCTCTATCACCGACAATCTATAGTTATAGCAGTGATATAATTATCTCACACCAATATTCGTAACGATTTTTTTTCCAAAACTTATTCACTTTAATACAAATAAAAGAAATGTTACTCTTTCTTAACGGTAATATCACATCAGAAAGCCTCTGAGTTCCTTATGTGGGCTTAAACCACTTTCTAAAAAAAATAAGCAAATTTGTTCTTATTCTCTAACCCCTCAAAATGGTCTTGTGAGACCTCACATGACTCAGGTGTTACCTTAACGCCATGTTCGCCCTGTACTTCTCAGGTAAGGGGCCGAGTATATGGGACGAGTTCACCAAAACTAACGGCAGGATACAAGGGGGCGGCGACGGCAACAAAGCCGCGGATGGATACAATAAAGTAAAAGAAGACGTGCAGCTGTTGAAATCCCTTGGAGTGAGTACTGTATGGGCACCTTGGCATCCTAGGGCATTTATCGCTGTGTGGGCACCTTGGCATACTAGGGTCTGTATCGCTGTGTGGACACCTTGGCATACTGGGGCATTTATCGCTGTGTGGCCACTATGGCATATCAGTTCACTTCTCACTGTGTGGCACTATGGCATATCAGTGTATTTATTTTACTGTGTGGCACTATGGCATATTAGGGCATTCATTACTGTGTGGGTACTATGGTAATTTCATGCATTTATCCATATGTGTGGCATATTAGGGCATGTATCATTATGTTGGCACTATGACACATTAGTGCACTTATCAGTGTTTGGACACTATGACATATTATAGCACTAATCCATGTGTGGGCACTATGGTGCATTAGTGCACTTATCAGTGTATATGGCTCTTATCAGTGTATATGACACTATGGCATATTAATCCACTTATCACTGACGTTTCAGAGTTCAGAGACCTTTTCTAGTGATTTAGACATTTTTGGGGAGTCATACATTTGTCTCCCTATCTGGTTTTAGAACCATTCTGCAATAATATGTCTGATTTACGCTATACCCAGTATTTTTATAGATCATTATATGGTTTCAATATTTAATGAAATAATTCATACAGTGATACCTATTGTGTGAGTGTTAACTTGTAACGACAGCTTATCAATGGATAACTAATCTCATGGTTAAAGGGTCTCCAATATCATTTCTCCAGCTTATCAATGGATAACTAATCTCAAGGTTAAAGGGTCTCCAATATCATTTCTCCAGCTTATCAATGGATAACTAATCTCATGGTTAAAGGGTCTCCAATATCATTTCTCCAGCTTATCAATGGATAACTAATCTCAAGGTTAAAGGGTCTCCAATATCATTTCTCCAGCTTATCAATGGATAACTAATCTCAAGGTTAAAGGGTCTCCAATATCATTTCTCCAGCTTATCAATGGATAACTAATCTCATGGTTAAAGGGTCTCCAATATCATTTCTCCAGCTTATCAATGGATAACTAATCTCAAGGTTAAAGGGTCTCCAATATCATTTCTCCAGCTTATCAATGGATAACTAATCTCAAGGTTAAAGGGTCTCCAATATCATTTCTCCAGCTTATCAATGGATAACTAATCTCAAGGTTAAAGGGTCTCCAATATCATTTCTCCAGCTTATCAATGGATAACTAATCTCAAGGTTAAAGGGTCTCCAATATCATTTCTCCAGCTTATCAATGGATAACTAATCTCAAGGTTAAAGGGTCTCCAATATCATTTCTCCAGCTTATCAATGGATAACTAATCTCAAGGTTAAAGGGTCTCCAATATCATTTCTCCAGCTTATCAATGGATAACTAATCTCAAGGTTAAAGGGTCTCCAATATCATTTCTCCAGCTTATCAATGGATAACTAATCTCAAGGTTAAAGGGTCTCCAATATCATTTCTCCAGCTTATCAATGGATAACTAATCTCAAGGTTAAAGGGTCTCCAATATCATTTCTCCAGCTTATCAATGGATAACTAATCTCAAGGTTAAAGGGTCTCCAATATCATTTCTCCAGCTTATCAATGGATAACTAATCTCAAGGTTAAAGGGTCTCCAATATCATTTCTCCAGCTTATCAATGGATAACTAATCTCAAGGTTAAAGGGTCTCCAATATCATTTCTCCAGCTTATCAATGGATAACTAATCTCAAGGTTAAAGGGTCTCCAATATCATTTCTCCAGCTTATCAATGGATAACTAATCTCAAGGTTAAAGGGTCTCCAATATCATTTCTCCAGCTTATCAATGGATAACTAATCTCAAGGTTAAAGGGTCTCCAATATCATTTCTCCAGCTTATCAATGGATAACTAATCTCAAGGTTAAAGGGTCTCCAATATCATTTCTCCAGCTTATCAATGGATAACTAATCTCAAGGTTAAAGGGTCTCCAATATCATTTCTCCAGCTTATCAATGGATAACTAATCTCAAGGTTAAAGGGTCTCCAATATCATTTCTCCAGCTTATCAATGGATAACTAATCTCAAGGTTAAAGGGTCTCCAATATCATTTCTCCAGCTTATCAATGGATAACTAATCTCAAGGTTAAAGGGTCTCCAATATCATTTCTCCAGGTCGCGCATTACAAGTTTTCTCTGTCCTGGTCTCGTCTGCTGCCAGATGGGACGACCGGAAGTGTCAACCAGGCAGGTTTCGCGTACTACAACTCTCTGATTGATGAGCTCATCGCCAATCAAATCACGCCATTCGTGACGCTGTACCAGTGGGACCTCCCCCAGGCCCTGCAAGAGAAAGGTGGCTGGTCCAATGACGCATCCGCCACGTGGTTCAAGGACTACGCCAACCTCTGCTTCTCAAGGTTCGGTGACCGGGTAAGAGTGCATCACGTGGTCTGTCCTGCCACGTGCTTGTCGGGGTTTCGGTTGCCCTGCCTTAATCTTTAGTGAAACCGTCAGCATGAGAAAAACGCTATTGCTCAACACAGCTATTGGTATAGCTGAGATTCCATTGTCTTCATCTTTGGATCATACCACATTGGCGAATTAAATTCGTTCAACAAGACAGGGGGGGGGGGGTTGGGCTGAAGGGACGTTCCTGGTAGGGAGGCTGGCAACATACCAACTTGGCATGGGGGGGGAGCGCTGGGGCGTCTAAACTAAATGTTGAAAAATCTCCTCTACTGGCCAGGTCAAACTATNGGCTGAAGGGACGTTCCTGGTAGGGAGGCTGTCAAAATACCAACTTGGCATGGGGGTGGGGCGCTGCGGCGTCTAAACTAAATGTTGAAATATCTCCTGTACTGGCCAGGTCAAACTATGGACTACCATCGATGATCCAGTCACACAAGCCTACAAGGGATATGAGACTGGTGAACACGCTCCTGGCCTCACGCAGCCTGGGCTTCTGTATAAGGTGGGTCACAATCTCCTTCTGGCCCACGGAGAGGCCTATCTCCTCTACAAGTCAACATACAAAGCCACACAGAAAGGTGACCGTAACATACAAACACATTTATCTGCAAAATGTATGTGTTTAAAAAATATATACACCGATAAGCTATTTTTAGACAACTAAATTACTTTTCCTATATAAATCTTCCTACGCCATTCTCTTTAAATTTCTTTAAATCCAGGCGAAGTAGGTATGACTCTGAGTTCTGATTGGTTTGTATCGAAAACCGGAAGTGCTACAGATGCCACAGCGACAGCTCGGGCCTTGACCTTCCAGCTCGGCTGGTTTGCTGAGCCTCTCTTCAACGGCGATTACCCACAACTGATGAAAGAGAAAGTTGCGCTCAAGAGGACGGCACTGGGCGTGGCAGATCAGAAGCTGCCAGAGTTCACTGCCCAGCAGAAGATAACAATCAGAGGTTTGACTAAGATGGTCACGGCTGATGTGACATTATAGTTTTCTTGTCAAAATACAAAATCCTTAATAAACCATACTAATTTTACTATTAGGTTATTAAATGAAATTACAAAAACGAGGTATGTGGAAGCTTGAATTTAAGGACAGGACAATAATATTAGAGCGGTTCGGCATAGAGCCCAGGACAAATGAATATATCACAAGGAACAGAGCACAGTCAACAACAATGGATATTTCTTGAGTTGTTTACCGTGCTCTGTTCCTTGTGATATTTTCATGTGCCCTGCGCGCTGAGGAAGGCTCTCTGCCGAAACGTTCTATTCTCATTGTCCAGTCCTTAAATTCAAGCTTCCACAAACCACGTTTTAAAATTTCATTTACTTAGCTTGAACGCTGTCCTTTAATTAGTATAGGTTATTAAACCTAGAAACTAACCGCAAAGCTTGGCAGGGAATGACACAGTTTCTTGCACCTGGTCCCCCTTATGATCTGGGAAGGGGGGGGGGTGAGATGAAGACGCGTATTTATTCATACTTAGATCACAGAAAACTTAACTAATCACTCCCACCTCGTACTCAACGTCATCACTCCTCCACTCTGACTCAACCCTGTGCCATACCCTCAGGTTACCGGAAATTTGTTTGAAAGAAATTTCGCCGACGGAAAATTGATCGACGAACATTTGATTGAAGAGACGTTCGTTTTAATCTTTTTTTTTTTTCTGTCCACACGATTAAAATTTAGCGTCAAAGTTCTTTTTTAAACACATTATTTTTGTTTTACTATATAATATAGATTAAACCAAACTTCCGTTCGATCAAATTTCCGTCGATCAATTTTCCGTCGATCAATTTTCCGTCGAAGAAATTTCTTTCTAACAAATTTCCGGATTTGACACCCTCTCCACTCATCAACCCCCACCTTTCCTTACTCTCACCCCTTTATACTGGACCTATATAAGAGCGAGTGTTCCCACACTTAATAGCCAGACATAACTATTTCTTCCTTATTGAATTGGGAGCTTTCCAAGCTTGATCAAAAAGGACATGGACAATTATAATGCGGACAATTATATATTACGCAGGCGATGATTTAGTAAATACTGAATAAGGTCTTGATTCACATCAACCGTTAGGAGCTCATACATTTGCGGGAGTCTGGCCTGAGGACCGGATCATAAAATATCATTGATAAGTTTCAGCTTTGGGTAAACGTGAACAGATAGCCCCGTGGTGAACTTATGTCCTAAATCTATCCCTAAACCTAACCTGAACCATAAACTTAACCCTAACCTGGGTTTCGACCCTATCGGAACCAGGAAGAAAACACGCAAATGATGCCAGAATGCTACCTCTTCACATTAGCCCAGCTTTGGTTGTGCTAACAGGCACGACCATGCTTTGGTTCGGTGGAGTTGTGGGTCATGTCCATGCTTAGGTTCGGTGGAGTTGTGGGTCACGTCCATGCATTGGTTCAGTGGAGTTGTGGGTCACGTCCAGGATTTAGTTTGTCTGGAATTGTGGGTCACGTCCACGTATTGGTTCGGTGGGGTTGTGGGTCACGTCCATGATTTTGCTTGATGGAGTTGTGGGAGTGAGTCTGGGAAGCGAGGGCCATAAGATCGATAGCTCCTTACCATAATTTTACGTTAGTAGATTAGATTTAAAACTACACGAAGAGAAGCCTTAAACAAAAAAAACAAAAAAAAACACACACAAACCCCCCCACCCCCCTCTTGATTTCAAAATATATCACTACCTCCATTCCAATGTGAAAACATATTTCTGGATCAAAGGCCCTACGATAACAATGTCTTTAAAAGTCAAATAAAAACAAAAAAAAAAAAAAAAAAAAAAAAAAAAAAAAAAAAAAACAAAAACCCCCCCCCCCCCAAAAAAAAAAACAACAACAACAACAAACAAACAAATGTGGGACACTGGGGCTGAGCAATAGAGTAAACTGTTTTAAACAAATAAGAACGGCTAATGTGTACATGTTAAGGCAGAGTTACATGATCTAAAATTATCTTTTCGGACCAACTCAGTGGTCACAATAACGTCACTCGCCTTTTTTCCCCCTTAGTTTTGTTCTCTATAGCTGACGAATGGAAACCCTTTGCCTGGGGACCTGGCCAACTGGCCAATCAAATTTAAATTGAACCCCCCCTTCCTACCGCACAGTTTTTTCCCCCTTCATACTCTTTAAGTTGCGACGGCTGGGCTTAACCCCGGCCTGGTCATGAAATGCAAGTAACAAGTAAGTTTGCATAAGGGGANCCCCCCTTTGATCATTCGTACCAGGGGTCTGACATCGCAACCAGATAACGAAATTTTAAGTGATAAAGGGCAATTTGGCAATGTCCTTGAAAGATCTATTGAAATGAAAGCGAGCGATATGATGGTTTTAAAAATGGTTGAAAACCCCAAAGGTAGAGGATACACATCTCATTCATTTTATAACAGCATGTTTCGCGGGTCACCAAAGTGCGATACATCTTTGCTGATCTCTTATAAACTATAGAGTTCTGGAAGGAACTATTTCCCACACCGCTGATGGCACCGACGAGTCATGTTATCACACAGAAGATAACTCTCGTGGCACTGTTCAGATTAATGGGCAACCCTCTGTGGGAGGATCCGGTTGCCAGTAAACGGAACATTGTCCCCATTTGATGGTGTGCCGTAGGGTGGCGCTACTTGTGGTGGTGAAAGAATAGGAGATCGTAATCAAATGCTGGCGAGAGTTGGTTGTAATGGCTTTGGTTTCTTGTTTTCTGTTCAGATACTGACGAGAAGAAAATGTGGCTAGAGCTGTTTGTTTTGTTAGACATTATTAGATACACTGTATAAAATGTTGAGCAAATAGTTCTCAAAAGGTTTGCAGTTGACATTCTGGGGCAGGTGAAACTCATGAAACTAGATTGATAGAAGGATGGAACGATTATTGTTTTAAAAAGAAATAAAATAATGTCTGTTTCGTTAACTAAAGCTTACAGTCGGTAAAATTGATCACTAAATCAGATCCAGAGAGTCGGGGACCTGGGCGCATTTATTCAGTATCATTGTTAAAGGAGCGTTTTTTTTCAAATAATAATGAAATTACTTTAGAGAATAAATAATTGTTTTGTTGTCATATTTTTAATTGCTATCCCTGGAAGAGAACACGTATTTTTATATTCGATTTTCAAACTGAAATTATAACCCATTATTCCAACTTGTGACAACAAACCCATAATTCGTGCTCATCTTCAGTTTGAATGCCAATATGCTGTACGCAATCCTTTGTATCACTCTTATTGCACCAACAATAAACATTCTATGCATTATAATTTCAAAATGTAAATAACTATAATTCTACAAACTCTATATTATTTAATCCGGTAAAACACAATAATGTTTCTATCTCTCACCCTCTCTCCATCTCTCACTTTCTCTCTCTAACAGGAGCCTTTGATTTTATTGGTATCAGCCATTTCAAGACCAAACTGGTGTCAGAGAAGGCAAGCGCAAACTCAAATCCGGGTTTTTACAACGACCAAGATGTTTTGATAGAAACAGACAAGTCATACCCCAAGTAAATCTTCAAGTTTAATAACCATTGTTCAATGACTTTATTCCGGCCCAAGATCCCATTAGCTATGCACGTATTGGATATCATGAAAGGTTTTCAGTTATTTGTGCACACGTTTCGAGGGCTGAAGTCCCACGGGAAGGGCCACCAATAGACAGTTACCGTTTTAGTCAAATCATAAGTCGAAACTTTAACGCAGCCTTTTTTTTCCTCTTCTCTGTGCACTATTGTTGGAGCCGCAAACAAGTTTTCAACATTTTTTGCTTTTATATGGACACATAATAAAGAACTAAGATTGAAATGGTATTTTAAAAAAAAAAACAATTTTAAATTTTGACTTTTAAGTATAATTTATTTCCTTTCTGACCAAAATTAGTAAGTTTATCACCAAAGATTATAACCAGAAATTATCACCAGAGATTATAACCAGAAATTATCCCCAGAGATTATAACCAGAAATTATCACCAGAGATTATAACCAGAAATTATCACCAGAGATTATAACCAGAAATTATCACCAGAGATTATAACCAGAAATTATCACCAGAGATTATAACCAGAAATTATCACCAGAGATTATAACCAGAAATTATCACCAGAGATTATAACCAGAAATTATCACCAGAGATTATCCCACTAAACGCCTAAAACATCGTTTCCCAAACTTTTTGTTTTCGCGACCCAGATATGTTTATACTTCTCCTTCGTGACCCAATTAGTATGCATATCGCCAACATTTGGTATAAATGAAATATATAACATATATGAATGTCCACACAATGTTCCTATATTGTAATAAGGCATTGACCCACATAAGACTGTAAAGAGATCAAACTTACCAACATTTTATCAAAGAGTACGTCACGATAATCTAACCTGGATTTTCAAAATATGTTTTTTTTTCTCCTTCTTTCCCGGTAATTTAGCTTTTCTGGCCCCTTGGTGGGTCGCGACCCGGCATTTCAGGAAACACTGCTCTAAAAAAATAAATAACTTGCACCTTAATTGTTGTTCGTATTTTCTTAGCTAATGTGTTTAAAAACTTGGCACTCTTCATCATGCCATAACCTTACCACTTACCGCCCCCTTCCCCCACAAAACATATGATATGATAAAAACCGTAACCTATATCTAGAATTCACTTTTAGTCTGACTACAAGAACTCGATACAAAACATGTAAAACTTAAAATTGGATACAAGTGAAAACTGAATCTTAAGCAATTAACTGAAATAAAAACATTTAAATTGGGTTTTATGGTTCTAATAACTTTCTTGCTTGCCTCCCCCTCCCCCACCACCCCCCCCCCAAGCTCCGACAGACTTCAAGGTGAAACAAAAAAAACCACCAAAAAACAACCAAATTAATTAATATTTTTATTTTCTGTAACCATTTTATACCAGGCTTGAATATCGTCCAGAGACCAACCCGGACAGTGACAGGCGTCTGATGGGATTCGGACTGAGAGAACTCCTGAACTATCTGACCAACACCTATAGTAAACCTGCCATCTATGTGACCCAGAACGGACTCGATACCTGTGGAACTCTTAAAGACCAGAGCAGAATCGAATACATACGAGAGTATAGTAACAACATTCTACAAGGTAATTGGACAATGTCCTACAAGGTAATTGGACAATGCTCTACAAGGTAAAGAGGACAATGTCCTCCAAATTAATAGAACAATGCCCTGCAATGTAAATGGAGTCTAAGACTTGCCTGGCCAAAGAAAAAAGATAACTTTGTTGGCCTGTCTTGTAAACTTAATCTACTGCTAGAATTAGCCGATTAAAGAAAAAAAAAATTTAAATGCGTTCCGCCAACTAATGGTAGATCAGGTTTCCACCTTTACACGATCAAATTTTAAATTGGTAGACTGACTCAGGTTTCGCCCTGACAATTAGTAGTTTTTAAGGGTAGAAAGCTTGATATATTGGCTTGATTAGTTTACTGCTAAAATGTCTTTGCATATATCAGTTGTCCTCTTATACAAATCTGGCAGCAATAAAGGCAGGGAGCGACGTCAGAGGCTACTCCCTGTGGTCGCTGGTCGACGGATTCGACTGGGATCGTGGCTACACCACCAAGACCGGGCTGTACTATGTGGACTTTGGTCAAGACGACAGACCACGCTTCCCCAGGTCATCGGCGAACTTTTATAGGGCTCTGATAGCAAATAGAGGACTTAATGAGGACCTCAGGTCCTACCGAGCATGTAAGAATGTCCTGGTGTCTTGATTCCAATTTATACTGAGGTCACTTGCAAATACAATTGATGTCATGTTGTATAAGTATCAAATAATCTGTTATAATCATGAATTGTGGGGGGGGGGGGCGATTGATTCGGTCCAGGCCTTTATTATCTCCTCTTCATCGTTGTCCTTGCAACAAACTACAAACAGTCATCTGTTATTTGGCAGACAACACCGATCACACCATACTCCTGATGCTCTTAAGGGGGGGGGGGGGGCGATTGATTCGGTCAAGGACTTTATTATCTACTATTCATCGTTGTCCTTGCAACAAACTACAAACAGTCATCTGTTATTTGGCAGACAACACAGATCACACCATACTCCTGATGCTCTTAAGTCTTCGAGTAACGGGCAGTAACGGCCAAATTTACCTCAAATAATTTCATAAACAAAATGGGCTCTTTTGGTACTAGAGAACTAGAAAAAAAAAAAAAGAACTTTGACCCAAATAATGGTGTTATACATATGCATTCTACCGCAGGAGTCGGGTGGGTCATTGTATTCAGAGAAGTATAAAACAAATTTATTCAAACAATAATACCCGTCCTTCAACTGTTTCCAGTGTCTTTTTATTACATTAATTTGATGTTCATGCAAACACAGCCATTAGATTAGTACCAAAACTAGTACGCATCTTATTGTGTTTCTTTTCAAACACTGACATGAGTATTGTATGAAGTACACGCTTATTTTTGAGACGACTTATCCAACATTGTTCGGTCTCGTTCCCTCTATCCAAGATCCTGCCGACCGGGATGAGTTTCACTACGGGACGTTCCCGGAGTACTTCAAATGGGGCGTGGCCACATCTGCCTACCAGGTTGAAGGGGGATGGAATCTGGATGGTAAGTTGTCTGTTCCAGTTTATTAAGTAGTCCAGTGCCCTAAACTACCACCCCCCCGATCCCACCCCCCGATCCCACCCCACCCCCACACACCTTTGATGTTCTCACGTAAATTCAAGCAAACATTTGAACTATGCATCATTTGTTTTAGCTCTTAATTTTTTTAATTTTTTTTTTTTTTGGTGGGGGGGGGGGGGGGGGTTCATTTTCATGAATAGTTTTGCTTTAGGCTTAAAAATTTTCAACCAGAAAACTAAATTAGAATCATTTTCTCTGCGTTTGTGCTTTGGTTATTATAGTTGGACCAGATTTAGAGGGTTATAATGAAGTGTAGTTTGTTTTAACTTTGTCAAAGTTAATTTTGGAGTATTTCCCGAGTTTTCTAGAAGTTGTTTATAGTTATTTCCTTCGTATGGGAAATCGAGTCATGAATGAACGCATCTGAGAAATTTTAGAGAAGATTATGCAGTGTTATGAAAGTTTTACTATTAAAACTCTTAGTCTCAACAGTTTTCACCAATCTCACTGTAAAATGTAGAAAACATTTTTTTTTTTGTTGCTCCGAAGATTAGAACATCAACCATTGAAACAGTAAATCTCCACTGAAAGATACAAGGGGAATACGGAAGCTACCTATGTTGTATTTGGCGATTTTTTTTTTGAAATTCTTACAGGGAAAGGTCCAAGCATATGGGACACATTCGCACACAACAATCGACTGGCCAATGGCGAGACTGGAGACGTTGCTTGCGACAGCTACCACCTGTACCAGGAGGATGTCAACATGTTGAAAGATCTTGAGGTTGGATAACTCGACCATTTTGTTAAATCCCTTTATTTGCTCTTTGCCCTTGGTACTATTTCATTCAAACGTCACATTTGTATTGCCATATCCAACGCATTGGTTTGAGAATGAAACATTATGTTAATTGAAAGCTTTCTATTTTACACCCTGCTTATTCAGTTTAAATTAGAACAGCTGGGCCTGGGCTCATTAATGCTAGAGATAACATCTTTATAAAAAGAGAAACTTGAAAATGTATTCCATTTTTTAAAAAAAAATCCCTTACAGCAGTTGATCCGACAAATCATCTCATGTCAAAAAGTTTCTCTGACCATCATGTCTTGTTAAAAGTTGATCTGACATTCATCGCCTGCTATACGTTGATCAACCATCATCCTCTCTCACAAGTTGATCTGACCATCCTTTCAAGTAAAAAGTTGAACTGAACATCATCTCCTATCAAAAGTTGACCAGACCCTGTCATAAGTTGATCTGGCCACCCTTTCCTTTAACAGGTTGATTTCTACCGTCTGTCCATCGCCTGGAGCAGGGTCCTACCTGACGGCACTTCCAGGTCTCTCAACCAGAAAGGAGTAGACTACTACAACAATGTCATCGATGCACTTCTTCTCAGAAAGTGTGTAGGACCACTTAAACTCTTCACACTTTCAAAAGAAAGCTTCAGTTCAGTTGCAGCTTTAAAATATCCCAAATAATAACTCTCTAGGCATGTATGCATGGCTGTAACGATGTGTTACTATATTACAGCTAAGTGTTATTTTTAATTTTATATTAATTTAACTTCTGCTTGTTCGCCGAAGAAGGCTTTCTGCCGACACGTTCGTTGTTTTGTTGCGTCCGTAATTCGGGTTTTCCTATACTTTTTTTTTCTCGCTCATATCAGCTGTGTTCCATGGGCGCGTACAATAAAATTCCCAGAAGTTAGCACTAATTTGAATTCTTATAAAGAACGTTACTTATATGTTTGTCGGGTAACTTTAGTAGTCACGCAATGCCGCCGCCATTGTTTGGCGAAATTATTTCTAGCATATTAATATTCTCTTAGACATGAAAAGAAAACAAGACTTTCATTAAATCTCAACAATACTGGGCTGTCTTTTGTACAGAAGGATTAATTTTGTTAACCCTTGAAGACATTCTTAAATAGACTTAATGTCTGTATGTGTTTTCTTCACACCCCAAGTATCACCCCAATGGTGACACTGTACCACTGGGACCTCCCACAAGCTCTCGAAGACAAGGGCGGGTTTCGGTCTGACAACATTGTTGACCTGTTCGAGGACTACGCGAGGGTTTGCTTCGAGCAGTTTGGTGACAGGGTACGTATTCTTCATTTGCTAAAGACATTGTTGACCACTCAACGTGCTTTTTTTTTCTATTTCACCTCAAACATTGTATATGATGTCTCTAAGACACGAAGTTCGGAGAGACAGTAAGAACATTGCAGCAACATCTATATGATGTCTGCCATAATGAATCTTCTAAAATGACATCACGACTTCAACTTTGGTTAGACGTTAACGATTATTTAGTAGGGCATGACTAATACACTTGAACTTGTTTGCTCCCAGCCCGTACTTATGAAAACTATTATATATATATTATATTTCAACTCTTACTCTGACTATTTCAACTCTTACTCTGACCATTTCAACTCTTACTCTGACTATTTCAACTCTTACTCTGATCATTTCAACTCTTACTCTGACTATTTCAATTCTTACTCTGACTATTTCAACTCTTACCCTGACCATTTCAACTCTTACTCTGACCATTTCAACTCTTACTCTGACCATTTCAACTCTTACTCTGACCATTTCAACTCTTACTCTGACCATTTCAACTCTTACTCTGATAATTTCAACTCTTACTCTGATCATTTCAACTCTTACTCTGACCATTTCAACTCTTACTCTGACCATTTCAACTCTTACTCTGATCATTTCAACTCTTACTCTAATCATTTCAACTCTTACTCTGATCATTTCAACTCTTACTCTGATCATTTCAACTCTTACTCTAATCATTTCAACTCTTACCCTGACCATTTCAACTCTTACTCTGATCATTTCAACTCTTACTCTGACCATTTCAACTCTTACTCTGACCATTTCAACTCTTACTCTGATCATTTCAACTCTTACTCTAATCATTTCAACTCTTACTCTGATCATTTCAACTCTTACTCTGATCATTTCAACTCTTACTCTAATCATTTCAACTCTTACCCTGACCATTTCAACTCTTACTCTGATCATTTCAACTCTTACTCTGACCATTTCAACTCTTACTCTGACCATTTCAACTCTTACTCTGATCATTTCAACTCTTACTCTAATCATTTCAACTCTTACTCTGATCATTTCAACTCTTACTCTGATCATTTCAACTCTTACTCTGATCATTTCAACTCTTACTCTGACCATTTCAACTCTTACTCTGACCATTTCAACTCTTACTCTGATCATTTCAACTCTTACTCTGATCATTTCAACTCTTACTCTGATCATTTCAACTCTTACTCTGACCATTTCAACTCTTACTCTGACTATTTCAACTTTTACTCTGATCTTTTCAACTCTTACTCTGACTATTTCAATTCTTACCCTGACTATTTCAACTCTTACCCTGACCATTTCAACTCTTACTCTGATCATTTCAACTCTTACTCTGACCATTTCAACTCTTACTCTGATCATTTTAACTCTTACTTTAACTATTTCAACTCTTACTGTGATCATTTCAACTCTTACTCTGATCATTTCAACTCTTACTCTGATCATTTCAACTCTTACTTTGACTATTTCAACTCTTACTCTGATCATTTCAACTCTTACTCTGATCATTTCAACTCTTACTTCGATCATTTCAACTCTTACTCTGACCATTTCATCTCTTACTTTAACCATTTCAACTCTTACACTGATCACTTCAACTCTTACTCTGACTATTTCAACTCTTACTCTGATCATTTCAACTCTTACTCTGACCATTTCAATTCTTACTCTGACCATTTCAACTCTTACTCTGGCCATTTCAACTCTTACTCTGATCATTTCAACTCTTACTCTGATCATTTCAACTCTTACTCTGATCATTTTAACTCTTACTCTGACCATTTCAACTCTTACTCTGATCATTTTAACTCTTACTTTAACTATTTCAACTCTTACTGTGATCATTTCAACTCTTACTCTGATCATTTCAACTCTTACTCTGATCATTTCAACTCTTACTCTGATCATTTCAACTCTTACTTTGACACTTTCCTTCAGGTGAAACATTGGATAACGTTCAACGAGGCATTTGTCATCAGTTGGCTGGGTTACGGGATCGGTATATTTGCTCCGGGTGTTAAGGACCCTGGTGTGGGCACCTACAGAGTGGCGCACAACATCATCAGGTCACATGCCCGGGCCTACCATCTTTACAAGAATAATTTCAAAGCCAAATATGGAGGTAAACAAAAAACAACGGTTTCACAGCTTAGTTCAAACACGTCTCAGAATGTGACTGTTTCACTTCAAGTATCACTTGGCATTATACTTGGCTCTGTGACACTTGATTATACTAGAAAAAATTCGTCTGATCCTTTCCGCTTATAATTATTCACTGACTAATCATTATCTCATAGACTAGTTTTTTTAACAAGTTTGTTTTCCAGCTGGTTTAGATTGTAAAAAAAAACAAACAATACATTTAAAACATAACCCTTTCGTTGTGCCCATTTAGTTATAATGCTATTGAAAAACATAACGTAATACAATTCTCTAGCCATTAAGCTGTTTAGATATGCTGTAAGACAACATAATGATATAGAGTAGGCCTGCTCAAATCAAAATGTCCGGCGGGCCGTAATACTTGATGAAAAATTTAGGCAGTCCGAAAGAAAGTATTGACTGGGGGTGGGGGCGAGCAGCATTGGAATGCCACCAGAGGGGGAGGAAGAAGAAGAAGAGGTATTAAGAAAATAATAATAATGATAAAGAATTTTTCGTTTCTTCGCGGGCCGCTAAGTGGGTGCTGGCGGGTCGTAAGTTGTGCGAGCCTGATCTAGACATTAAGCTGTTAAGCTATGCTATAAGACTACAATTAATTCGCAAAAAAAAAAAAAAAAAAAAAAAAAAAAAAAATAAAAAAAAAAAAAAAAAAAAAAAAAAAAAAAGAATTATTGTGTAACAGAAGTATAGACATTTCCCAAAATAAACGGACAGCAGGTTTGACATCCACTCTCTACAAGACCTACAAGCTAACAGGCATGCAGGCTAGTTAAGACAGTGACCATATTTTGTAGCTAGATAGAATGGGTCACCGTGAATATATTTTGTGGGTAAATGGAGTGGGTCACCACCATGTTTCATTTTACAGGCAGCGTCGGTATCACGTTGGACATTGAATGGAAGGAACCACTCACCGACTCTGTGGACGACTCTCTGGCTGCAGATCGAGCCATACAGTTTAAACTTGGATGGTGAGTTGGTCATGGATGTCACAGTTATTAATAGGAGTTGGCGATGCTAGTGACACGTTATCGCAAATTATATAACGGCGAAACTATCGCAGTATAGAATATACTGTGAATTTTTTTTATTGACGATGGTCACATTGCTAATTCTATTGATTTAATATAATATATATACATCTCAAGGCATCGTTTATGTATACAATTTATGAAGTTTAAAATAAAACGTCTCCTTTTTATTTTATCATCATTTTATTTTAGCTTCTTATGCCAGAAAAAACTGAGATCACAGTTATTGTATGACAGTTATTATATAAAAGTTATTTTATGACAGTTATCATATTTGTCATTGCAGAAATATTGAAATAAATAATCAAAATATCTGACAGGAAAGTGCTAAGATTAATTAATTAAAATAAGTATATAAGTTTACATATAAAATACAATTTATTTAAATCAGAGTCATACATATACTTTTCTAATAGACGACTTATTATGTTGTGACTTCTAAGTTGCGGATGGTTCTTCTTGTTGTCGCTGCACAGGTTTGGTAACGCCTTGTTTGGGGGCTCTGGTGATTACCCGGCGGTGGTGAAACAGTATGTAGCTGAGAAGAGCAGGCTCCAGGGCCTTTCTGTCAGCAGACTTCCTGAGTTTACTGATGATGAGAAAGCCCTAAACAAGGGTAAGAAAGTTCGACGCGTGATCTCTTGGTGTTTTCTGAGCCCCTACTGGTAACTCCCATTGTAGTTGTTGAATTGGAACTATCTCCATTTTATGTTAGTGTATGTTGTATCTTGGTTGAGAGATGGTTTAAGGATTAAACATTTGATACAATTTAAATGTTAAACAAATTGAATGCATCTCAATAGAGGTGAGAGACTCAGTGTCGGGGGGTGAATGAAACAGGGGCAGGTGAGGGGGGCAGTGTTAGGGGTGAGGGAGGCAGGGTCAGGTGTGAGGGAGGCAGTGTTAGTGGTGAAGAAGGTAGTGTCAGGCTTAAAGGACGCAGTGTCAGGCTTAAGGGAGGCAGTGTCAGGCTTAAGTGAGGCAGTGCCAGGGGCTAAGGAGGCAGTGTCAGGGGTGAATAAAACAGGGGCAGGTGAGGGGGGCAGTGTCAGGGGTGAGGGAGGCAGTGTCAGGGGTGAGGGAGGCAGTGTCAAGTGTGAGGAAGGCAGTGTCAGGGGCTAGGGAGGCAGTGTCAGTGGTGAGGGAGACAGTGTCAGGGGTGAGGGAGACAATTCAGTGGTGAAGGAGACAGTGTCAGGGATGCTTTAAGACCCAGAAATCAGGTTTATTTTCATTTTTATTATTATTTTTATGGGGGTGGGGTGTTGCAAGAAATATGTTTTGAAAACAAGCTGGAGTTGTGGTATTGAAAAGAGTTTAAGAACCCCTGAAATAGAATATGCTTCAATAATTACTCTAGTCCAGGGGTCTCCAAACTTTTCAGCCAAGGGCCGCATTAATTTTCACACAGCCGAGACCGAGATGATCATCAGACAAATCTGTTCTCAAATTGTTCTTCACGTATTCCGTTCTTGAAAACGTTTGTTCACACAGGCATGTTGTTCCAAAGGTTTGGCCAAGTCATGATTGGTTAGAAAACTCTGCGCGCCTCTATTTTAATTCGTAAAAAAACATAACGTCCACGTAAGCGGCGTCTGATCTTGGCAGATCCACGTAAATTTCCGTAATTTTTTCCGTAGACAAAAGGTCTCCGCGGGCCGCATGAGAGGGCCTCATGCGGCCCGCGGGCCGTAGTTTGGAGACCCCTGCTCTAGTCGATTAATGTTCATCACAAAATCGGCAATCGATATCTTTTGATAAAGCGGAGATGTGTGTGCGTGTGTGTGTGTGTGTGAAAGTTTTAAGCAAATCGGCAAGTGAGAATTAAATACCCCCAAGGGAAAAATAAAGACATCAGCTGCAATCCAGTGTATAATCTGCCCACTTTTCCCTCCATTGGCAAACCGATTGCCTCGACCTGGCCAGGAATATGGAACTGTTTCTCGCGTGATCCCATTTGCCGGTTTTATGTTTCCAATCTTTTTGGATCTTTAAAATTGGGAGTTTGGCGTAAAAAGTATCGTACAATTATAGTCAGTAATTGGCTACCACATGGACGTTGGCATATAAAAAAAAAAAAATAGTACACTAACTGAAAGCGAGGCAAAGCTTTTATTGCCAACTAGTTTCATTGAAATATACAACGTGTAGATGAAAACCAGGAGATGGACGATAACAGAAAGTGAACGCTTCCGTCAAAAGGCCCTTGACAGCCGAAACAATTAATGATAGAGACAAAAACACTCTTAGCTTATTGTAATACAAATCGAATACGATAGACTCTGAGATACTAACCGAATAAGATATACTTTGAAATACTAATCAAATACGATAGAATACGAAATACAAATCGAATACGACAGACTCTAAAAAACTAATCGAATACGTTAGACTCTAAAATACTAATCAAATACGATAGGCTACGAAATACTGATCGAATACGACAGACTCTAAAATACTAATCAAATACGTCAGACTCTAAAATACTAATCGAATACGATGGACTACGAAATACTAATTGAATACGTTCGACTCTAAAATACTAATCGAATACGATAGATTCGCTTTACCTTTATTACAAAATTTATAAAAATCTAGTTTTAAACTTCTTGATGTTGGCAAATCGAAGTTGAATACAGCAAACACACAGATGTATTATTTCTAACACTCTTACATCTGAACAATTAAATGTGTTAATTTATCCTGAGAAACTCAATGCTCATTTAAACAAATAACTGAGTACAAGGTTGCGCCTACAAAAAGGAATTTACCCTGGTTCAACGCTGTCCAATTTAACTGTGTACAGGTGCGTACGACTTTCTGGGCATGAATCATTATACAAGTACTCTCGTAGCCAACAAGCCTCGGCCGGACTCACAGCCCAGCTACGAGCAGGACCAGGACATATACACCAGAGCTGACCCATGCTGGCCGAGGTAGGACCGTATTTTTCTGACTGCACTTATCATCCGATCTCATCCCCATTTACACCCTTGGACCATTACATCCCACCCCCATTGGTACCCCTATATCATAGCATCCCCATTTACACCCCGAAATCAGCAAATCCTATCCCCATTCACTCCCATATATCAACACATTCCGTCCCCAGATACACCCCTATATCATCAAATCCCCATTTACACTCCTAACTATATCATCAAATTCCCATTTACACCCCTTTATCATCCCATCTAATCCCCATTTAAAGCCTATATCATCAAATCTCATTCCTATTTACACCCCTATATCAATACATCTCATCCTCATTTACACCGCTGTAGCATCACATAGGATTTACTCCCATCTGCCATTTCTATCTGACCCGCATCCCTTTGCTGCCAATGTTTTAACTCAGATTTTGATTGGCTCAACTCCAATCTTCTATTTCTCTCTGATCAATCCCGTTGTTGCCAATGTTTCAGCTCTGATGTTGATTGGCTGAACTCAGATCTTCTATTTCTCTCTGATCAATCCCGTTGTTGCCAATGTTTCAGCTCTGATGTTGATTGGCTGAACTCAGATCTTCTATTTCTCTCTGATCAATCCCGTTGTTGCCAATGTTTCAGCTCTGATGTTGATTGGCTGAACTCAGATCTTCTATTTCTCTCTGATCAATCCCGTTGTTGCCAATGTTTCAGCTCTGATGTTGATTGGCTGAACTCAGATCTTCTATTTCTCTCTGACCAATTCCTTTGCTGCCATTGTTTCAGCTGAGATGTTGATTGGCTGAACGCATATCTTCTATTTCTCTCTGACCAATCCCGTTGTTGCCAATGTTTCAGCTCTGATGTTGATTGGCTGAAGATCAACCCGTGGGGTATCCGCTACATCTTGCGATGGGCCAAACAGCACTTCAATAATCCGCCAATCTACATCACTGAGAGTGGACGACCCAGTAAAGAAAGTCTCGATGACCCAGACAGGATATACTACTACAAGTATTACATTAATGAGCTGCTCAAAGGTACAGTTCAAAGTTCCGTTTACTTTTTTTTTAAATAATTAAAAATTTACGTTTTAAAACACACTAAAAAAAGAAAAAACAAACTCTCTTAATATGCAATGCGCAAAGAATGTCGGTACAGAAGTTAAGAAGAGCAGCCTATGAAGTCAAAGAAAGGCTACAGAGGTTTAGATGAGCAACATATGAAGCCAAAGAAAGACTGCAGAAGTTTAGATGAGCAACTTATGAAGCCCAGGAAAGACTTCAGAAGTTTAGATGAGCAACCTATGAAGCCCAGGAAAGACTGCAGAAGTTTAGATTAGCAACTTATGAAGCCAAAGAAAGACTGCAGAAGTTTAGATTAGCAACTTATGAAGCCAAAGAAAGACTGCAGAAGTTTAGATTAGCAACTTATGAAGCCAAAGAAAGACTGCAGAAGTTTAGATTAGCAACTTATGAAGCCCAGGAAAGACTGCAGAAGTTTAGATGAGCAACTTATGAAGCCAAAGAAAGACTGCAGAAGTTTAGATTAGCAACTTATGAAGCCCAGGAAAGACTGCAGAAGTTTAGATTAGCAACTTATGAAGCCAAAGAAAGACTGCAGAAGTTTAGATTAGCAACTTATGAAGCCAAAGAAAGACTGCAGAAGTTTAGATTAGCAACTTATGAAGCCCAGGAAAGACTGCAGAAGTTTAGATGAGCAACTTATAAAGCCAAAGAAAGAAGTTTAGATTAGCAACTTATGAAGCCCAGGAAAGACTGCAGAAGTTTAGATTAGCAACTTATGAAGCCAAAGAAAGACTGCAGAAGTTTAGAATAGCAACTTATGAAGCCCATGAAAGACTGCAGAAGTTTAGATTAGCAACTTATGAAGCCCAGGAAAGACTGCAGAAGTTTAGATTAGCAGCTTATGAAGCCAAAGAAAGACTGCAGAAGTTTAGATGAGCAACCTATGAAGCCCAGGAAAGACTGCAGAAGTTTAGATTAGCAACTTATGAAGCCAAAGAAAGACTGCAGAAGTTTAGATGAGCAACTTATGAAGCCAAAGAAAGACTGCAGAAGTTTAGATTAGCAACTTATGAAGCCCAGGAAAGACTGCAGAAGTTTAGATTAGCAACTTATGAAGCCAAAGAAAGACTGCAGAAGTTTAGATTAGCAACTTATGAAGCCCAGGAAAGACTGCAGAAGTTTAGATTAGCAACTTATGAAGCCAAAGAAAGACTGCAGAAGTGTAGATTAGCAACTTATGAAGCCAAAGAAAGACTGCAGAAGTTTAGATGAGCAACCTATGAAGCCCAGGAAAGACTGCAGAAGTTTAGATTAGCAACTTATGAAGCCAAAGAAAGACTGCAGAAGTTTAGATTAGCAACTTATGAAGCCAAAGAAAGACTGCAGAAGTTTAGATTAGCAACTTATGAAGCCAAAGAAAGACTGCAGAAGTTTAGATGAGAACGCTATGAAGCCAAAAAAGAATGCAGAAGTTTAGATGAGCAACCTATGAAGCCAAAAAAGACAGCAGAAGTGAAGATGAGCACTCTATGCAGCACACTTTGTACCACCCCATGAAGCTAAGGGATTCTAACTGAAGGTAGACGACACTTAAATATGCCTTATTTTTATTAATACAAAAAAAATATACAGCTACGTTTTTAGGTAAAGTATTTTAAAAAATGTTCGAGTGTTTTTTAACTCGACTTTGATAGAAATTTTTTATTTGTTTATTTTTTTGTTTTTAAAGTTTAAATAGTTATATATTGTATATTTAAATTTTCTTCTGTTTATTATTAAAATTGTAATCTTTAAATAATCAACAAAAGTAGAATTGTTTGCTTTTTTTTTAAAGCAACGAATGCTTACAAAATTCCGGTTGATGTGACTTAACCCTTGACCTAGGCATCAAACTAAAAGTAGATCTGAGCTCACTCACCCACCCGTTCACTCAACCGTGGAGCAGATGGGGTAAAACACTATTATTTTGTGACAGTGTCAACCCGCCTCCGTCAACCCTATATTACGGAGCTCAGTCCCTCCCTCACCCACCCTTTCCCAGCCGTTCACCAGGTGAACACTGCAAGGGAAATCTCAATAGTGTCACGTTTGTACACAAAAATATAACGCTTCACCAAGAGGGAAACGCGATTAACGGAAAAGTCTTTTAAAAAAATGTTCCATGGTTCATTCAAAGATCCTTATCCTCAGGGAATTAGATCTGTTGCTTTTGGGACACAAATTTAAAAAAAATTAAGTTAAAATAAATCCTTTTACCCATGGATACCTACCTATACATTGGGGTATAGTTAAATTTAAAAAAAAAAATGAAAAAATCATTTATTAAGCATATTAAGCATATTGTCTTAAAATTATTCAGCAATTTCTCGATGTTAAAGATTAGTGGTCCGGTGGACAAGTTACGAAATAGTACCAGAGTAAGGTGCCCGATTTATGATTTTTTTTTTTTTTTTTTTTTTTTGGGGGGGGGGGTTTTTTTTTGAACAAAAATTTTCATGCTGTGAGGACCGGTGGTGGTCCGTGGAGCCCCATTTGGGGGAACACTGATCTAGAAGTCATAAACTGAATTAATAATTTTCCAAGATTGATGCGAGTGTATGAAATTGTCCAGTCTATTTTTAACGCTCCCTTATTGTATTTAGCCATCGACTTGGACAAAGTTGATCTCCGCGGCTACACGGCCTGGTCACTGATGGACAACCTGGAATGGGCAAGTGCCTACAACGACAAGTTCGGCTTATACCATGTTGACTTCAGCAGCACCAACCGCACGAGAACCCCCCGCAGTTCCGCCCAGTTTTACCGGCAACTGATCAGAGATAATGGATTCCCTAAACCCTGAGCCACGCATGCAGATTTGAAGTTTCCCATTCTAAATCTAATCCATATATTTCAAACAAAGAACTACTACAAATGTTTTGTTCCTCTACTTTGGGGATTGAGTGATTTGAGTTTTTAATTTTAATAAATCAAAGGAAATATAGTAAATCAAGGGAAATAAGCCTCGAACTCCAAGGTGTGTGTAACCCTCCTAAATTCGTTCATTACCTTACATGTCATTGTCTTCAGAATATCCTACTGACTGTCTGTCCCACTGTCTGATTGTCAGACTGACAGACTGTCCTACCCGTTTAAAACAAAACAAATGAAAAGCATGGACACAGTAAATGTTTTTTTTTTAAATAAAATTATTTTTCGTAAATAACAAAGAACATTTTTAATTTTAATGCTATTAAATTTTGTTGTTGTTGTTTTTTTTTTTTTACCTTAATAAAAAAGTTCGGATCAATAACTATTGATTTAAAACATATTAAACGGATAAAGCAACGCATAACATGTAAAATACGATCATTAAAAACCTTTACCAGGAAGTCAGTTCGTGGAACAAATAACTGTTTTATTGAATGCATTTTTAGAGATTCCCGAAAGCTGGAATGTGCAATAAAGAAATGTCAAATCTAAATAATATTTTTTTTCTTTCAAATATTGAAACAGAAGCTATTTAAATATGTAATAAAATATTAAAATTCACTTCGCTGAATTAATCACAGAACTATTAAACTTCAAGTAGATTCGAAATATTTTGGCGGCTTATCTTGCAGCTGACCACTTTACACCTGGGCTGCGGTCTTCTGTCGACGTCAGGCAGGTGACGTCACATCAGGCGTGGACGTTGTCGTTGAACTGACACTGAAAGTCCGACTGCGAGGCACCGACCTGGCACTGGAAGTCCGCCGACACCGACATCTTCGGCCTGTGCTGGCTCACCGACTGACCGTCTGGCCTCCCCGCTTGGCACTGGAAGTCAGCCGACGAGCCGCTGGACAGGATGTTGCACTGCGAGGCAGAGCTGGAGGTCTTCGTCTGGCATCTGGTCTCGGTAGATTTCGTCTGGGTGCGGCATTTGTTGGCAGGTCTCGTGGGATCCAAACACCCAGCTTTGGCCTAGGGGGGGGGGGGGGAAACGGCAAGGGGAACAAAAAGGTCAAGGCAAAATGGGGGTTATGTCCCGTTTTTAATGGGATTGAAAGACGCAAAGGGTTGCATTGCAGATTTGTGTAGATTCAAAATCCCATACGTCTTTTGGGGTATAAAGAACCAAAATGAGAATGTCAGAGTAGAGTGAATATTGGCAGATTTCATCAATCATTTCATCTCCTCTTTCAGTATTCATATGGAATACTAATGGGAAAAATATGACCTCTTTTTAAGTGGTCTTGTTTTATCTGTATATTGGCTAAAAAGTAGGGTCGAACCGATTCGTCATCAGATAATCGTAATCGGACTACACCCGTCGGCCACCTAGCTGATTATTCGGCAATCGTTATTTTCTTACCGAAAAAAAAAATAACAAATAATCAGCTTGGTAAAAAAAATCAATTTAAGCCTAGAAAATTTAGTTCAAGAAAATAAATAAGATTTTATGTCAATTGATTTAACTAAATTATGAATGTCTAAGTGTCTAAGCTTGATGACATCATCTTTACTATTCCCCCAAACGCCTATTTTATGTGAATTTATTCAATTTTACTAGAGTGTGAATGTCCGAGAGTCTAAGATTTCTTCCATAATATTCACTCTTCATTCATCACCCACGTTGCTCTTTCTTTGACGTCATCAGTGTTTACAAATTATTATTTTTAATGATGGAGTCGTGTTATTTAAAAAAAAAAAAAGAAAGATATTTTGATTTTAAAATGTTTGTTATAAAATAGAACACAACATTGCTCTCACTTTATTACGGCTCTTCCTGTTTTATTGTGCAAGTGATTGAAACATATAATGTTACAGTCATCAGACAGTACACAGCTGAAGTTTATAGTGACAGATCTGAAACGTCTGCAAAAACACATAGGACATAGGGGGCTGAAATAAAATTGGCTCCATCAGAAATGCTTCATCAACCTGCTCTGTGACGTGGAAAGCCTCTGTGCGACCAAAGCCTAATTACTGGACGTAGTAATGAAAAGCATAAGAAGAGTCAGCCGACGTGAAATTTAAGCGGGGGGACACAATCGCGAGGCTTGTCTCAGAATGCACAATAACATTACAGAGCTCTCAATTCCATTACAGAGCCAATCTTAGAAAGCAGACAGAAAACATGGCCCCGTCCAAGAAAGTTAAATCGAAACACCCATCTAAAAAAAAAGTGAGAAGGTGATTTTTTTTTTTTTGGGGGGGGGGGGGGGGGGGCCCCATTATATTATGGGAAAATTGCATCACTGACCTGGCATTGGAAGTCCGAAGTAACGGCCTTGACCTGACACTCAAAGTCGCTGGAGCACGAGAGCTCACTCAATGGTGTCTGAAGCTCCAAGGGTACCTCAGAGGGTCCTTTGTTGTGGGCGACACTCGTGTTCCCGACCTGACACTCAAAGTCAGAGTGGCTGTTGCCGCAAGGGCTCTGTACCGTGTAGATGGTGTCTCCGACAGCACAGTCGTACATTGTTGGCGCTCGGTGCTTGCAAGTACAAGGATAATCAAGAAAATGGGCTGTCTGAAATGAGTTACGCAGGGTGCAAGGGACCTCCTGTGGAAAACAATTAATAATCAAACATGTATCTTGATGTAGCTTCAAAGGGCTAACACGTGATACTGCAACCATTTCTCATTCATGGTGGCATATTCATTGTTGTATATTCATTTTTGTATATTGACTGTTGTATATTCATCCTTGCATATTCATTACTCTATATTAATGGTTGTTCTAAATAATGTCATGCATATTCTAAAAAATTAAGTATTCTTCCACTGAAATCTACTTTTGTGTGCTTTATTGAGAAGTTGATTATTGTTGGCATATAAAAATGCATGTTCAGATATTAAGCAGCTATTTTGTTAAAATTAAAAGATTGAACTAAGCGGCAGTCCTAGCAGTTAAAAATTGTTTTAGTTCAGTTTGGATTATAACTTTACATGGGATTTTTTAAATTGTTGTCAAATTAAGTTCTGTTAAGACGGATCGACAATTAATTTTAGGAGAAGGCTTAAGGTTAAACGTAGATACTTACATACTAATGTTTTTGTTGTAATCATATATTATGATATATTGGAGTACCCTAGTAAATAAAAACAGTTTTTCAATAAGTTTATGGAAGTGATTCAACTGAGAGCCCCATACTGACAATGCAGGAACACCAATATAGTTTATTGGTAAGGAGTATGGCAGTTTTAAAAATATAATTTTTTCAAATCGTGATTGGAAATTGCAAGATAACCATAATTCATCGTACCACAATGCAATTCTAACCATTCTAAATAAGTTTAAGTCTTAAAAGCCATTTCGCTTCAAGTGTCAAAGGGTAATTATGGCTGAGGATATCCGAATATTCAAGAATAGTCGATAACTGTTCTAGTAAGCCTTTGAAAAGGATTTGCTCTCAATGGCTGAATACTTTTTGCTTCCCATTAACTTGTAGGATTATGACGTCATAAAAATGCCTACCCATGGTTACTATTAGAAATGTAGACAATTTCTGTAACACTACAAATGTTTCAAAATCACACGGTCCCCTTATTAAAATCTATCGTATATTATTAATATTGATAACTCTAACTCCATTTTGTTGTTGTTAAATCATTAAATCCTTACTTATCTCAAGTGTCAAGATTTTGTTCCACCACTCCGCTAACAAGTCGGTGCCATTGTCTTCGTGTGTCTTGCATTCAACCTTGAAAAGCTCTTCCTGTTTAACGTGATCATCCAATCAGAGATCGCCATCGGCGTTTTCAAATAAGATAATGGCGTCAAACGCGTAGAGATACGAAATGATGTTAAGGTGTTATTTTTGTTGGTGGGTTTTTTTGTTTGTTTTTTGTGCCACTCTTGTCTTCATTTTCTTTTATTTGTGTAAAAAAAAAAAAAAAAAAAAAAAAAAAAAAAAAAAAGAGCACATCATTAACATTGAGACCTTTTGTGTATTAGTATGTAACCTTTAAACAGGCCTTTTTGTATTACTTTAAACAAGGACATAGCAACCAGAGTACCCGCATATACACAATGTTTTGTCACAAGGAATGATTCAAGGATGATGGAAGCGGTCGGTTTGAAGAGTATGCTATTAGAAAATGTTTCTTGACTAATATTCTGCTGAAAGAGGTACATGACGTCATTATTTTTACGTGTTTCATTAAATTGTGTTCGCTCAATGCTCAGTGAATATAATTTAGACACATTCTTTTGAAACTGTTTTGTTGTGTTTCGTCAATCATGACTGAAGCGTCTTTCCTAATCGTTTGAGATTAACAAATTTAATGACATCGCATGTTAGCGGTTAATAATTAAAAATGAGGATATTAATATCATAAAGACACCCAAAAAAAACCAAAAAAAAAACCACAACATCACAACCACCCGAAATAATCAGCAACAAGTGCTCGCATATCGCCTCATTTGTTTTGATGTTGTGAGGTGGAAGCCAGTGCCACGAAGACACACGTTGGAGCTTTCCATTTATTTGATATCAGAACTATGAAGATTTCTCCATATGTAATACAAGTATAGTTTTGTTCAATGCTATTTTAACATCAAAATAATTTCCATTTAGACCCAGTCAGTTATAACCCCCCAGAGATTAAAAATACAATGAACAGGAGATTTTTTAAGGACAAAATTTGTATCTAATTTTAATTATCCCGTCTTGTCTTTTCGTGTCAAGCCTAAACATATCTTCTTCCACTACTTTTTTTTCAAACTTCAAAAACAATTGAATACAAGATCAACTACACTTCGACCACGTGATCCTTGCTCGGGGGCACTGTTGATCACGAACTTTGATGACGTGACCACTTAACCGCAACAGCAGCCGGCGGTAACGGCTATTTCCGTCAATGTGCGTTACGTGACCCACGTCCACAAAAGGGAGAGCAGACGACCAGATAGCCACCCCATTTTCGCGCCTTGTCTTTCTCAATAGATGGCATCGGGTTTCCATCAACGGCAGACGACGACCCATGAATACCGGGACACCGAAACATGTTTGGCGAAAATTGAACCAATTATTGGAGGGGGAGAGCACTCGGCGACCGTGGACCCGGGTAAAAAAGGGTGATAAAAAATCTGTTGTTTCTGATTTTTATCCAGTAGTGAGCCTCGATTTGGATTCCGCGAAGTGGAGCGTATGGCGTCTTCATGTGCTTGAATGATATTATTGAACTTTTAACGATATTTTTAAAAAAATACATTTGGGTCTTCATAAGACAGGCTAAGATATTTTAAAATACATTTGGGTCTTAACCTGACAGGCGAAAATATCTTAATACATTTGGATCTTAGTGTGACCGGCTAAACTATTTTTGGATGATGTCCCGATGACGCACCATGAGTCATGTCGATGTGGTCCCAATAGATGGCAAGTGCTTTAGTATTTACGACACCCACCAATATTATAGCCTACTGGCGATAAGATGATTATTTATACACTTTTCTATTCAACCATCAGATTACATTGGTAAAAAATGTTCTACGAGGCTCTACAACTAGAGCTATACAACTTCAGTCTTAAGTAAAGGAGGTAAGAAAGGTCAGTTTCACTAGCCACATCCTGATCTGCCTAGCAATATTTCATTTTGCAACCGATATCGTAAAAAATATTATGTTACAAGACCCCTATTCAATGTTGATGTGTACTTTAATAACACTTCTCATACAATGTTAACGTCTACTTTAATAACACTTCTCATACAATGTTAACGTCTACTTTAATAACACTTCTCATACAATGTTAACGTCTACTTTAATAACACTTCTCATACAATGTTAACGTCTACTTTAATAACACTTCTCATACAATGTTAACGTCTACTTTAATAACACTTCTCATACAATGTTAACGTCTACTTTAATAACACTTCTCATACAATGTTAACGTCTACTTTAATAACACTTCTCATACAATGTTAACGTCTACTTTAATAACACTTCTCATACAATGTTAATGTGTACTTTAATAACACTTCTCATACAATGTTAATGTGTACTTTAATTGACGATTCCATATTAACGGTTGCTTTGACAAGTATCTTTTTAAACACTTTGTTTTCCCTATTTTTTTTTTTTAATGTACGAAACGATCCGCTATTTATTAACCCTGTTCATGGAGGCTCTTTGTTGTGTTGTCTTTGGATAAACAAGCTGTCATGGTCTTTAACTATGCAAAGAACCACATAATGAATAATCACATTATTTACTAAATATTCATCCACTCCCGATTTCCCGTGACTCCATCAATCTTGCACCAGATGTTACAAGCATCAATCTTATACCAGATGCTGCTTACATTTAGAGTCACAATTAAAAACATAAGCAAAAAACATGTTTATTTATGATTGTTATAAATAATTTATTAAGTTTCAACAACAAGAAAAAAAAACCTGTTACATTCATCTAATTAATATCATGGTCGTATCGCTAAGGCATACAATTGTGAGTGAGACAAAGCAAGGGTGGTGGTGGTGTTGGTGCTGTATGTGTGTTGCTGGGTGTTGTGTTGTTGTGGTAAAAGGGGTAGATGCGTCCGTTGTGAGGCTGGTCAAAATAGTGTTGGTTAAGAGAGGTAGATGATGCTGGCGTGTTGCTGGTTAAATCTGTGGATAGAGGTAGATGTTGTTGATGAGGATATTAGCTAACAGCTTCATTCGTAAGTCAAAAATCTGTTTTTTTTTAAAAAGGTATTCTAATCGCGCTAAACTTGATAGCCCAGATAAAATTGACTCAATGGTTGACATTGATTGTAGTAAAACATCAAGTTAGAGTCCCCAAACGTTTGATAGTGGATGAGATAAATAGTAAAGTAGAGGTGCAACTGAGTGTTGCTAGTGAGTCTGTATCAAAAGCCATGATTGGCCACAATGGACAGTTGATGCTGCTGGAGAATTGATGGTTTCTTTTTGTTCCGTGTAGTGCTGTGTTACTTAAGGTTTTTACAGATGTAGCCTCTGTTGGTCTATGCTACACTATTCAAATAGTTGTAATAACAATGCTACCATATAACAGACAGAGGGAACGCTATATTAGATTTGTAAATCTGCGAGGTGAAGATGGTTCTGTTTCTTTTACATGACAGGGGTCTCTGTAAAGCATTCCGCTTTGACGGCTGTCAGAGTGCAATGGGTGCACGCGGGATTTCATTCTTCTATGGTAAATTTCATAACATATTTTCATTGCTAATAATTGCTCAGAAATATAACTATTTCAACACAAATGAAGCTTTTGTTATTTGTTTGTTTCAAGATTTGAGATTTTATGGACATGTTTATGTACTACGCATAGAGGTGGAGATAAATGATGAATATATAGATTTATCGTTTTCACTTTGCAATGTTGTCAGCAGAATGGGGGGGGGATGATGATAATATTTCGAGGCAGCTCAGAGCGTTGCATGAAATGTGTAGCAAACAAAACATACCTATAAGCATCACACACTCGTAAGGCAAACCTATTGATAACATTTGCATTTAAGTCAGTGGGGTGCCTGGAGCTCGTCATGGTTGAGGATGCACAGGTGAGTCTGTTGATTTACGCTCTGGTGATATCATGGAATATCAATAGCTTTACATTCCTCTAAGATGACTATCACGCAGCCCCCATCCCCATTTCAGTTCGATAGTTAACAAATAATAAATAATTATTACCAAGAGCAAACGAACTTATAAGGAGAATAATAAGTCATATTATATATATATATGTGTGTGTGTGTGTATCGATATAAATTATTGCTAGATACAATTCTTCAATACACTAAAATAATATGATGTAAAGACGAAGTCATAAATATCAAAGCTGTATTTAATGACGTAAAGACGAAGTCATAAATATCAAAGCTGTATTTTATGGCGCCTCATTTTGTTTTTCAGTTTTACCTGACGTGGCAAATGTATCAAACGTGTTCGATGTTTTTCAACCCTACAATGTTTGGAAGTAGGCTGATACTGTTGCCGCAGCGTGCCCGGTGCAGAGGACACAGCTGAACACTTCTCATAGAAAGGTGGCACAACAGCACGAAGGTATAGAAACACTTCTCACAGGAAGGTGGCACAACAGCACAGAGGTATAGAAATACTTCTCACAGGAAGGTGGCTCAAAGAAACACTTCCCCAAAGACGACAAGGACCGCATCCAGAAACGCATGGCTAGCAGTTGGTCCGATTATAGGTTTATTTCTTATCAAATTTAACTCTCAGTCTTGATGTTGTTAATTAAAAATGTTGTTTTTTGAAAATTGATTCTTAGCTGAGTTATAGTCCCTACATAAATTATATGCATTACATAAATTATATGCATAAAGGTCAAGATTGTTAGAGGTTGCACACATTTCTTTGCCCTTCTCCATACCTATATATGGAAACTATTAACAAAATAAATTTATTTATCTTGTTTAGTATTGTAAACGAGTTGTTGGAATACATTAGTGCAGGTCTACAGAACATGCGGCCCACCAGCACCCACTTTGTAGCCTACAAAGTAACGAAATATTCTTTATTATTATTTTTTCTTAATAGCTTCCACAACCCCCCCCCCCTTTTGTCCTATTTTCTATCGGTCCGCACAAGTTTTTCGTAAAATATTACGGCCCGCCTTACATTTTGAGCTGTGCAGGCCTGCATTAGTGTATGGATTGTTGTGTTGCTATCAGTTGCAGGCTGTGCAGGCCTGCATTCGTGTATGGATTGTTGTGTTGCCAGAAGTTGCAGACAGGGGAAGAAATGTAGTTTCCATATCATGCCCAACTAAATATTGCAGAATATCACAGTAAAATACAGAGGGGTTGAAACAATATATGGATTTACATAGGATAAACAGTAACATTAGAGTCATGCATAGATAAAGTTGTGGTAATGTTACAAATGATCTATGTATTTGGAGTAAATTATAGCTTATAAGATTATGATCTAATGTCACTTTATCATAAAAATGATGTCAACCAAGGTTTTGACAATTTAAAAGTTACACATTGTAACAAATTCAATAACGTAACAAAAAATAAATAAAGAGAAGTTGTAAAGAATTTTCTGTAGAAGTCAACAGGGCACATCTGGCAAGCATGGAGTTCATGGGCTTGTTATCCTTAGAAAGCCCATGGTAAGACATCGTATTTGTCTGCCAAGTCTGGAGCTCATGGGCTTGTTATCCTTAGAAAGCCCATGGTAAGACATCTTATTGGCCTTGCAAGCCTGGAGCTCATGAGCTTATTATCCTTAGAAAGCCCACGGTAAGACATCGTATTTGTCTGCCAGGTCTGGAGCTCATGGGCTTGTTATCCTTAGAAAGCCCATGGAAAGACATCGTATTGACCTTGCAAGCCTGGAGCTCATGGGCTTGTTATCCTTAGAAAGCCCATGGTAAGACATCGTATTTGTCTGACAAGCCTGGAGCTCATGGGCTTGTTATCCTTAGAAAGCCCATGGTAAGACATCGTATTTGTCTGGCAAGCCTGGAGCTCATGGGCTTGTTATCCTTAGAAAGCCCATGGTAAGACGAAAACGAAAGAGGGCTATTATAACGTACGCCTAGGGAGAGGTAAAAGTGGGATTCCTTACAAGCATGACACATGACCATCGTCTGCCTTAACTGCCATAACAAAGTACGGCAACTGGCAGGAAGTGGCGATACAAGTGTAACAAATACATCAGAAATAACTATAATTATTTCGTTTTAAATTTAAAAAAAAATCACACTACGAATGGCCGGCTACCAACTACAAAAATTTTAGCAATTAATTGTAGAGTTCATTATTTTTCAATGTTAAACATTTGATGAGGTCACAAATTTCCAAAATCCACCACTGACGTTGGTTGAAACCCGCCCATGGTTGAATCAACAACAACTATGGTTCATTTCATGTCTAAGCTTTCGCCTGAATGTGCTTTGGGGTTCAAATATTATGAAATTTGATTTTCTCATCAAAATGGCCCTTAAGAAACCGAAATTTTCAATGATCTTTGAATCTCCACATTTCACACATCGACCAAAATGTTTAATGGATCTTCAAACTGAAAAATGCTCAGGGCAAGAAGAGAGAGAGAGAGCACACACCCACACAACTCTATAAAAAAAGTGAGGAGGTCGTCGTTCACAGCCACCAGGCATTCGAAACGGATACCGTTGACCGTTTTCGTGAAGAAATATTTTGTTCGACCCCCCCCCTCCCCAAACATTCATTTGCAAAAAGAAATATATTATTTTAGCATTAAATTTATTGTTCTTTTTGCAGTTTATTCCCCCCCCCCCTTTTCCAGTAGAAGTAGAAAAGAAAAAAATTTTTTTCGGCCCCCCCCCCCCCCCAACATTTATTTTCAAAAAAAAAAAATTTTTTTTAACATTTAAATTTTTTTTTTTTTTGCAGTTTTTTTCCCCCCCCCCCTTTTCCAGTAGAAGTAGAAAAGTACTCGAATGCTCCTGAACTACTCTTGTCAAAATCATATTTTTTTTTTTATTGGGCAGTGGCTCTAACACTTTTTGTCTTTCTCGATTTCCAAATACTGCACTTTCATTATTTCATTGATGCAAAAAAAAAATAATAATAATTATTATAATAATGTAGAGCGTAAAAGACTTTGTCGTTAATGTTTTTGAAAATGTCTAAGACAGTAAATTTGGGAAAGATTTTCAAATCTATCGAAATGGCACAATGTCCCCCTAAGGATATGTCGTGAAGATTTTCAAATCTTTCAAATTTTTTTTTTAAATCTAGGGTGAGATTAAAGTGTATTCCTATGTACGTTTATTTGGCCCAAATGGCATTAAAAACAACGAAAGGAAAGATGAGAATTCCTCATTTGGTCGGCCAGATTTAGTATACACCCGTTGACTTCTTTGAATTCGTTGTATAACATAAATACATTAGGATACACAATACATTGGCAGGAACAAAATCAAATTTAAAAAATCGAAACGCCAGGCAGAAAAGTAAAAGTTCGATAAACATTTTCTACTTAGCTGGAACGAGCGATTTGGTCCTAAGTATAATGGTCATTCTACCTATTTAAAAAAAAAAGAAAATCAAAATAGACCAACAGAAGTGAAGCAGAGACAGGATAATGAGTTTACCAAGACAGTGAAGCACCACAGCACTAACGTGGACTAGTTTCATGTTTTTACATTAGCTTCAGTCGCAGTAACTTCTTTCTTTGACCCGGTGCTCCCCTTTTCAACGATTTTTTTACTCTTTACTTTCACTGTTTTTGTCTTGCTCTTGTCTTTATCGCCATCTTTCTTTTTTTCCTTCTCTGGCTTTACTTTCTCTTCTTTCTTCGTCTTCTCTTTTGTTTTTTCCGAGGTTTTTTCTCTGTCTTTTACTCTGACAGCTTCCTTTGCGCAGGCAAGGTCTGCTTTGTTGACTTCCGGTGTAGGATCGTCTAATTTGTCCTTGACCTTCTTTTCCTCCGCGTCCTCAACATTATCCTGTTGTATAGAGAAGATTCTTTGTCTTACATATACAAAAGGGCGTGGTTTTCTCGGAGGGGGTGGAGTCTTGTGTTCTGGGGGTGGGGGATAATGGTGAGGGGGAAACTGTGGATTGGCCAGAGCGTGAGACTCGGGGGCTGGGGTAGGCAGAGGCGGCGTAGCCGAGGCCAGGGCGGCTACAGCCGAAGCCATGGTGGGCCCAGATTTAATGACTGAAACCGGTTCTCGCTTCTTCTCTTCCGGCGCCTTTTTCTTTTTGGACAGAAACCTCTGCATGAATCCAATACCACTTTTCTTTGGAGACTTCTCATCTGTTGGGTTCTTGTCTTCCAAGGTTTCTGTAGAGCCGACGCTCTGGGCGGCATCGTTTGAAGACTTGGTGAACACAACATCACTGAACGAATCAGAGGTGATCGACAAGGAAGTGTTAGTAGACGGAGACCTGGATGGAGACGTGACGGAGGACTCTAACGAGACACGGTTGGATAAGGAAAGCGGGGGGCTGCTTGGATCGGAGATTATGGATGACTCTGTGGACATCCTGTATGAATTGGGAGCCGAAGAGTCGGTGGATAATCTGCAGGGAGCGAAGGATGACCCCGCGGCTGACGTTCCTGAAGCGGTGGAGGTGTCCGAGCACGATGATGGCGTCCGTGTCTCTGTAATGCTGGGAAGCGGTCGCCGCATCTGAGGTTTGGGACTGACTGCTTCTTGAGGGTTCGCGTCAGCCTGGTGCGGCTTGACCACATATTCTGGCGGACTCATCTTCTTCGTGATTGGAATCTTGCTTGGCGACGCGCTTCTACAGACTTTGGCGGCGGACTGGTTGGATTTATTCAACAGCGTCTGTGCCGGCACCGTAGCGATTCTGCCTGGTGCCGAATTATACCTCAGCAAAGGTAGTCGGCTGGGAGATAAGGGTTGGCTTCCCATCCGGACAGTTCCCGGCCGATCTGAAGGGAATCCTCTGGGCAAACTCTTGCTGTCGTAGTATCTCTCCTCGGGTTTTAATGTGTTTGGACTAACACTGGTGACTTCCGTCACCGAGCTGGCACTTGCTGGTTTGCGGCATTTAAGCGTCGTGATGGGCTGCGGTTTTCGTATCGGGGACGGATCTTTGGGTTTCAGCGCAGCGTTTGTTTGCTCCAGCAGCGTCTTGATTTGCTTCTGCCGCCTCTCCTCGGGCTCGTCCATCAAGAACAAACTACGCTGGGCTTTTGGAGATCCGATTCTCTCCGAAGTCTCGTTGGCTCCAGTTGATGAGCCGAACGTCTTCCCGAAGAACAATTCACCCGCTTTCTTAGCCGGCGGGCTGTTGAGCCTCTCGGAGACGTTTCGCAGCTTGGAGATGCACGCCGTGATTTTCCCATCCATTGTGGTCGGCTCCGTCTCGGTGCCGATGTCTTTATGATCCGCCTTGGCGGTCATCGTGATCTTGTCAACGGACTTCGCTTTGATTAGATTCGACCCGGTCATGATACGAGCCTGGTTGAGGGTGCTCGTAGACTTGTCCATCTTGGACACGTAAAATGTCATCGTGCCTTTGCTGAAGAGGTGACGTATGGGGGTGCATGTTTCTTTTTCGAAAGTCAGCTTCGGTAGCGTGTTGACGCCGATGGAAACGAAGTGCTTGTACTGGTCACCGTCATGGCTGGCATCCATCTTGAATCCATCTTTCTGCACCAGTGACCGAATGACCTCACCAACGCTCTTACTGCTCGTGCTTTCCGTCATGGATGTCGACACGCTGTCGGTGCCGGACACGGGGTCTTCAGAGGACACGAATGTCTGCGTGCCGGACTCCACGTACTGGAGAAAATCTGTGCTGGTTTCGTCGTCCACCATGATGACGTCGTAGTGGTCGTATTCCGAGTCCGTGTCAGACACGAGCTCGAAGGCTGCCTCCGGGACCACGATCAGTTCGTCCACGTCTATTTCACTCAACAGTCCGATGTACGGCAAAGATTCCGTGGACGTAGCCGCATCCTGAAACACAAAGGTGACCGCATTAGACATGATGGCATTTAACGGCAGAGCAGTGCTGAAACATGAATACTATGGAAGGTGAGCAGGAAGATACTGTGAGAATAATTCATTTGACATGCATCAAGGGGACGCGGCTGGGGGAAAAACGTTCTTATAATTTGTGCAACCTAATGGCATTGTTTGTTGGGAATGTTTTTGTTTGGACTGCCACGAAACTATATCGACTTTTTCAGAGGCCAAACCACATTTTAGAGACAAAAACTATTGGGGGACATATTTACTCCGTATGAAACATTTACTCCGCGTGAACCATTTACTCCACGTGAAACATTTACTTTGAAATAAATCAGTTGTATGTAAAACATTAAACTTTACGAGGCCATTTTAAACTAAATGTATTGGCTCCCCCAGTTTCAAAACCATTGGTTCTGAAAGAAGAGTCGGTTTCTTTAAATAGATTTCAAAATGGGTCACTGGTATAATTTGGACAATGGTATAATTGGACAATGGTATAATTGGACAACGGTATAATTGGACAATGGTATAATCTATTGAGAATGACATATTGTCATTGGTATCTGAGCTGTTTAGCATAATGTAAATAATGTTCAACGTGCCAAATTGATTGAGAGAATGGGGTAGAGTATATTTTAAGAAGTTCCCTAGTATGAGATATAGTAAATATTAAGGAGTTCACTAGCGTGAGAATGTTTAAATAAGTTCACTAATTAAACGATAAACACAATGTGATGTCTTCACATCGATGTGAAGACCTTACAACTATCAGTATTTACACAGACGATAAGTTTTACATTGGAAAACACGCGAGGGGGGGGGGGGGGGTAACAAGAAACCTACGGGATATTGTCTGCTGAGTGGCCGCTCTAAAAAATCCTGGTCCGGGTCGAATGAAGCAGCCGAGATAAGTTTTACATTGGAAACCACGCGAGGGGGGGGGGGTGGTATCATGCAACCTACGTGATATTGTCTGCTGAGTGCACGCTCTAAAAAATCCTGGTCCAGGTCGAATGAAGCAGCCGAGGCCTTGTCGTAGAGCTGAGGCTCCGACGTCTGTATGGCCGCCTCCTGGAACTCGTGGTGGCACGTGACACACGAGATGGCCATGGTGCCCACGTCTTGAGTTCCCAGCAGCTGGGGTTCTGTACAGCTGTCCTTAAACGCCCTGTTGGGCAGCGTATGGTCGGGAGGTGAGGAAATGTTACCCCCTTCAGTTCGTTCACCGATCGGATTCATGTTTCCGCAAAACGGACAGGGAACCGGACTTGTTTGAATTTCACGAGCTCGCCTCCTCGGCCTTCTCGTGTTGGTCTCACTGTTGCAAAGTACGGGGGCGTCACTTTGAGTTCTCGGGTTCTCGGTGGACTCGTCGTCCCAAGAAGTGCAATTATCCGTCATGGAATACTCGTCCGCGTTGTCCATCTTGAACGTCTCACATTCCTGATTCTCGGTTTGGATTTCGACGGCCGTCTGGGCGTCCGAATACGTTTTCGCGTCCGTCAGCGTCTCGTTGTCGCAGACGACGATCACCGTCTCCGTGTGAGAATCCCTGTACGCCTTGATGTCCGTGCACGTGGCTTGATCGTCCGTGAGCACTAGAGTCGTTGCCACCCCGACGTCGATCGTAGACGGCACCGGTGGTGTGACTCCGGTGCTCACCATCTGGGGCGAGAGGGTTTCGGTCCACTGATCAATCGTCTTGGATACCAGAGTCGCGGTGTCTTTATCGACGTGCTTCACGGCCGTCGTTTCGGTGGATGAGGTGACCGATTTCACCTTAACAGTTTCAGTTGCTTTGGAGAGACTTGGTGTTTTGATGGGATCAGACGCCTTGTCGCACAGCTTAACGGGGGATTTAACCGGGGATTGAGGGGGCGTGACGAAATCGGCAGAGCTGTCCAAGGCAACCGATAGAGTGGACATGATTTCTTTCTTTAAAAACGAGCTCTCTATGTCTGAATCAGGCGCGGTGCCTTGGTCTGTCGTTTCCATGGATGTCTGGCACTCGTGGTCGTTGTGGTATATAACTGGAGTGTTAGTCGATACGACGTTGGCTTGCGGACTGACCTGTGACCCGAAGTCTGACGCCTTAACAGCCAGGGTCCCGGTTGCGCGGTCCTGCATCTTGACGCCCACCGTGCACGTCGCCCTGTCCGAGGTGGACGGTTTCTCGGTCCACGTGACTTTGGTCTCCTGCGTCACGGCGGGGGTGCTCGTGTCCTTGTCTGTCACCGTGACGCTCGCGGTCGAGGTGGATTTCTCCACGAGGGCCCCTCGTTCTGTGGTAGTGCCGGAGTGCATCAGCTGGGCGGCGTGTCTCCGCTGTCTCGTCGTGAGATCGCTGGACACACTGGCTGGGTTCATATCACGGGACGCCAGAGTGACCGTGCTGCTGCCCACATCTTGGGCTCTGGGTGTCTCGGTCTCAGCTCCCCGTGCCCTTCGCAGCCTTTCTCGTAGACTTGGAGCTTCTGGCGCAGGTACATTTCCTTGTTTGGCTTTATCCGGCTTCATCTCTGCTTGCGCCATGGACAGTATAAACTGTTGGTCCGTTGGCGGTGTGGAAGCCCTGATGTCCAAGGCCGAAATCTCAGTCTGAATTTTTATGCTGCGAATTCTTCGACCTGGCGTGTAGGTGTAGCTCGATGTTGATTCATTACTAGGAAGTAGATCGGGCACAGGAGCAATATCTGCTCTCGGATTTGGATTTGCAGAATGAACGCTATTGGAATTAACTTGTCTTCCACTCCCTTTGGTGGCTTGGTCGGTGCTCGGTCTCTTTTGCGAAGACAATACATCGTTTTTGACCGCGACATCTACATCATCGGCAACCCCCGCCATCTCGCCCTCGGCGAAACCCGACCGGTCGGTCTGGCATTTCAGGGACCTGACGTCCGATCTCTCGGTCATCGTTCCTTTCGCCTTGACGTCGTACACGAAAGCCAGGACCCCGCGCTCCCGTGTCTGCACCAGGCTGGTGCTGGTGTCACGTGATACACACCCTTGTTGGTCGGTCTGGGTGACGGAGTGCCGCGGCGCCGCCTTCATGTCCGAGAACATCGACGTGGTCTCGTCCTTCATCCTGCATCGTTCCGTCTGCGTGCAGTTGGTTATGACGTCGGGGTCATTCGAGGCGGACATCGTGGAGCAGCCGTTGATAAGTTTGGACCCCTCCAGCCTGCCTTTGTTGATCAAACACCTCTCTTCTTTATCGTCGTCGGCCTCGTTCATGCCGAGACCGAACGACAGGCGACCCAACGCGACGTCGCCGGGCACGAATCGGACGTCGTACTTAGGGTCCGAAGGCATGTCGGACAGGGTCGGCTCCAACAGCTGCACCATCTTGCTCTCAATCTCCTTCTTGATGAGCAGCAGCTCAACGCCTTTGTCCTTCAGCATGATGTCGGTCAGATTGCACGTGCTCTGAAGCTCGTCCAGGTTCTCCTGGAGTTGTGGCTTTTGGTCGATGAAGGTTTTAATTTCCCCTCCGTAGAGAGTGTCTATGTGTTTCATTAATTCTTTTTCCTTGGCGCGTACCTGAAGCAAAGATAAAGAACGTTCGTTTTCATTGGTGGAATTGACATAAGCAGAGGAATGGATATTGTGTTTTTTCTTCTTCTTTAATAATATGGGATGTTTTCATATATATAGTTACGGCTTTGATGTTTTTATACTGTAAATTTTGACAAATCCATGATAAAAAGGCAGATTTTGACTTGGGTATGACTGGTGTGATATTGCTAGTATCAATAGTGCTATAGTTTTAGTGTGAATGTCGTGAGTTTGTTATTATCAATGGTGTGATAGTGTTAGTGTGAATGGTGTGAGTTTGCTAGTATCAATGGTGTGATATTGTTAGTATCAATCGAGTTTTATCGCTAGTGTCAAAGGTGGGATATCTTTAGCATCAAAGGTTTCGACACAAACATTTAAATCATTGTATAAAGTTTTATCTAACATAATTTAAACATTTGGATTCTCGTAATATCGGTAAGAGATATAGATTTTCCAACTGTCTTGTAACTGAACGCAGATTTTTTTTCTTCAAATTTTAGCATGTCGATTTATTTGAGTCATGAGGACATGAAAATTAATAAATGACTAGGTGACTTTTAAACCACCAATTCTAATCGTCCTTTCATGCACCTACCCACCTCTTCAATTACCTATATTACATTAGATTTAATATAAAAAACTCAATTAAGTTAACAGAAAAAAAACACGTAATTTTTGTTATTTTATTAAACATTAACATTTTTAACGTTAAATTTAAACGGTGTTTGCGTGTCTCCCAGAACATTTGTTAGAGATTATTTGATTTTGTCCCGTGATAACTTGTTTAGCCTTCGCAGTTATACTCTCTAGACCAGGGGTCGGGTACTTTTTTGTCTGAGAGAGCCATGGACACCACATATTTTGAAAAGTAATTCTGTGAGAGCCCTACATTATGTTTAAATCTTAAGATTCAAGTAAATGTGTGCATTTTGTGTAATTCCAACACTAAAAATGCAATAATTATGTCTCTGAATTCTTTTTAATAACATTGTTATGCTGTTGCTAATCAATAATGAGTATTTCTTACCACTAATGAGTATTTCTTACTATTAATTCGAGCCAGATGCAGCCATCGATAAAGCCACATCTGGCTCGCGAGCCATAGGTTCCCGACCCCTGCTCTAGAAGTATATAATATGGCTACCTAGCATTACGTCATTTTCGACCTTCTACTGCTTCACTTAGTTCGTTCCATACAAGAAATATTGAAATTGTCAGAGCTTACTATAAAATATGAGATCATCTTGATGAATATTGAAAATGGGAACCAGAAGAAGGTACTCGAATTTTTAAAAATCAATACACAATAATGTCACATTGATATTGCGGATGACCTATTTTACCTGGGCGATGTAGCTGATGGCCAGGTCTCTGATCGTCTCCCTCACGTCCTTGACCGCCGTCTCGTATTTATCAATCATGTGCAGCCTTGAACTGACGTGGCCCAACCTTTCTTTGCACTTCCCGAGGAGCCCCTCCAAACTGCTCCGGTACTTGACGGAGCCGTCGCTGAAGGAGCACACCTCGTGATCTTTGTGCTCCTGGAACGCGCAGACGACACATATGCACGCGTCGCAGGGCTCGCAGTAGAAGCGGACATTCTCATCAGGGTGGACCTGTGGACGGGAACGTAATCGTTGCAATGATGGCACGCAGTGAATGTATCGATGCATTTATGGCATGCAGTGAATTTATCATTGCAGTGATGGTATGCAGTGAATGTATCGTTGCAGTTATGGTGTGTAGTGAATGTATCGTTGCAGTGATGGTACGCAGTGAATGTATCGTTGCAGTGATGGTGTGTAGTGAATGTATCGTTGCAGTGATGATGGTATGCAGTGAATGTTTCATTACAGGGTTGGCATGCAGTTTCGAACATGATTTGAAGCACCTTCATGCCATATAATATCATACTTCCGATGAAAGTTTTGCCCAAGATTTGGAAATCCCGAAGAAAATGTTTTTGGTACAATCTCGTTGTATGGCAAAATGTGCCAAAACTTTAGAAATAAACCGAAGTTTTCAGAGGCAACATTAAAATGTTCACCTAAAGCCTACTACGATTCTGACAATAAAACATGTCGGACAGTAACATAGCAGACAGAAGTAAGGGACAGTTTTTAAGCGTTGTAAATATTCAAAATGATTTGGGCGTTGAAAATAAAAGCCATTTATAAATGTAGAATGTCTTACACATATGAACCAAAAAATGGCCTGTGGGGGAGGGGGGGGGGAAGTATGAAAGACAATGTTGAGTTTGGCTTCTTACAGATATGATAACCAAAAAAAAAATACGGTGGGGGTGGGTCAAATAGTACAAAAAACTGTATAATTGTTTGGCTAAAGCTTTAAGCTAATACAAAATAAGTTCAAGGTGGGAGATGAAGGGTACCTCGAGGGTGGGAGATGAAAGACAATGTTGAGTTTGGCTTCTTACAGATATGATAACCAAAAAAAAATACGGTGGGGGTGGGTCAAATAGTACAAAAGACTGTGTTATTGTTTGGCTAAAGCTTTAAGCTAATACCAAATAAGTTCATGAGACAATAGCAATAAATATAGGATTATTTTCTTTACAGGAACTTACGATTATTTAATAATCACATCCTGTTTTTAAATCGGATTTAAAAATAAAACGTTAATAAAAAAAAAAATTAAGAGCTCACCTTGCACTGAATATCTTTTTCTCCTTCAAGGTCAATAAGGCTGTGCTGTTGCGTGACCTTGGTCGCAAGATGAAGGTCAACACAGCCCTTACACAGCAGCTTCGTGCAGTCCAGGCATTTACTGCAGGCATCAACGTTCTTGGCGCGAACACTGAAGCAGATCTCACAAGGCGGCACTTTGGATACAGTGCTGTGGATGGAAATAGCACCCGAGTCTCAAACGAGGAAGTAGGGACACAATGCTAGCACAGGTGGCTCAAAAGAGGATGTTTGAGACTGTGCCGTGGACAGAAATAGCAAAGAAATCTAACATGGATGGTTTGGATGTAGTGGTGAGATTTGATCTCTGGAACTAACGATGTGGCAAATTAGAAAAAGAGTACTAAGTAATAAAGCAGCGTGGTAGAGACACTGACGTCAGCACGAACAGAGTTTAAATGAAAGTTAATACGATTATGTCAATGGTTTTCGCTTTTTAAAAAAAAAAAAATTAAACGTGAATGGTGAAAACATCTTCGTCTGCAAAATGCAGTTGAAAAATTGGTCTATGATGTAGTCAAGCTTAAACTGCTGAGCTCGACGTATGTGTTTTTTTTTTTGGGCGGTAACAACGTACACGTGTCTAGAAATAAGATTAAAATTGTGGATATTGTTTATTTTCTCTTCAGTTGCAACGAAATCGTTTCAAGTCAATCTATCTTGGCACGTTGAGGTGATGTGCATGTTATCTTGAAACGCTTGGCATGGTGAGGTGATGTACATTTTATGTTGATACGCAACTCTATTTGCTAAACATTTACAAGTGGTAAAACTAATTAAATACAATTCTTATTTTAAAAATAATTAAATTAATTCTACCAGATAAGTGGTTAGTATTAAAATATTTGCGTGGTTAAAATATTGTATGGTTCTTGTGATTTTTTTAAAACCAGAGAATCTCATCATGAGCGCAGAAACATATGAAGTTACGTGGAAATTAACGAGAGTTGTGGTCATAACGTCAATTTATTGAAAAAAAAATAAACGTGTGTAACTTACCTGTATTAACATTGAAAATTTAGCATTTTAAAGATTGTGAATGCCTTGAAAGTGATCGCTACTGCCTTACATATAACATAATAATATAATACAAATGAATATTCAGAGTATGACATAAAAGATTTCCCGCCCCAACTTTCCCCAATACCAAACTTATTCCTTTGTTAGACTAACTAGGAGTCGGAATCGAAATATTTGAATACTTTTCAGTCAAATATTCCACTATTAAATATCTGGCTGAGTTTCTACATACCATTTAAAACTGAATTTCTACCTAACGTTTCTAATTGAATTTCTACCTGTCGTTTCTAAATGAATATCTACCTATCGTTTCTAATTGAATTTCTACCTATAGTTTCTAATTGAATTTATGCCTCTTGTTTCTGATTGAATCTCTACCTCTTGTTTCTGATTGAATTTCTACCTTTTTTTTCTGATTGAATTAATACCTCTTGTTTCTGATTGAATCTCTACCTCTTGTTTCTGATTGAATTTCTACCTGTCGTTTCTAATTAAATTTCTACCTGTCGTTTCTAATTGAATTTCTACTTATCGTTTCTAATTGATTTTCTACCTATCGTTTCTAATTGAATTTCTACCTATCGTTTCTAATTGAATTTCTACCTGTCGTTTCTAAATGAATATCTACCTATCGTTTCTAATTGAATTTCCACCTATCGTTTCTAATTGAATTTATACTTCTTGTTTCTGATTGAATCTCTGCTCTTGTTTCTGATTGAAACTCTACCTCTTGTTTCTGATTGAATTTCTACCTATTTTTCTGATTGAATTAATACCTCTTGTTTCTGATTGAATCTCTACCTCTTGTTTCTGATTGAATCTCTACCTCTTGTTTGTGATTGAATTTCTACCTCTTGTTTCTGTTTGAATTTCTACCTCTTGTTTCTGATTGAATTTCTACCCCCTCCCCACCCTGTTTCTGATTGAATTTCTACCTACCGTTTCGCAACGACCTCCGTCAGGTTGGAGACGAGAAAATTCTCCGGAAGTCTTCGGACGCCACCTGTTGGTAAATCCGTCTTTTTGCGACAGAGTGGGCACGTGACCTGCCTGTTGTAGATGGAGTATCGAGACGTGCGGTTCAACGTCTCCTGGTCGTACTGCTGTTGGAGGCACGTGCAGCAGAACGTGTGCAGACATGACAGGGTCTTGGGCTCGCGAAAGTTCTCGAAACAAATTTTACAGTTCAAGAACTGATCACTGATCTCTTGCATCAAACGAGTTCCGGTGGCCATTTTGAAGAAAGAAATATTGAAAGGAAAGTAGATATGACAGTAAACACCTAAAGAATGCCCTTTCAGGGGAAATAAGAAAAAAAAACTAAACTAAAAGAGAAGGGCTCTTGTCTTGTTGTACCCTCAGGGCGCAGGGTCCGTTAATATCGTCTGGTAGCAAATTGTGGTTAGTACGTGTAGAGCCATCCCTGAACACGTCGAGGTCCTACAGCTCACGGCATTGTTTGTACATTTTGAGAGCCACTGGGCGGCATCTTGAATCTTCGTGACGTAATGAGGGGGATGAAGGCAGTGGCGTGTCAAGAGGTAGTGTTGCTGGAATGCTAACTGTGAAAACATAGAAAAGTAAATGATACTAATTTGAAAGCTACAATTTTAGCTTTGGAATTCAATATATATATATATTTTCGAAATCATTAATACTTACCAAAAAAAAAAAGTCCTAATTTTAATACTTGGTAATAAAACAGTTATAAATTTACATTAGATGGTGATTTAAAAAAAAAAAAAATTATTCACTCTAATATAGTAATAAAAATTAACGAAATAAATGAATGCAAAAGATGCTATAATCAAAGTGTTCAGTTTCGTCTTGTATTTTCATTAAGTTTACATTAATTCTCAAGTGTTAAAGACGTCGCTGGCTTAAAAAGTCAAGATTTTTATTACCTGAAATACTAGATACTATCATTTTGATTTGATGCATGAAGCCAAGAGTGTGTCTTTAAACTGATCTCTTTTAAATGACAACTTAATGCGACACATTCGTACACACCGCAAAAACTCGATGACACACCAGTGCACAGAATTCTCTCCGCGTTTTATTTAAAGCGTTCAAGTGCACGCAGGGAGACCACAACGTCCAGATTATGACTTTACAGAATTCCAGAATGACGTCCCCTTTCCTAACCCGTCTTGGGGATATCGCGTGTTAGCCTCCCCGAGGAACCATCCATTTTCATGGCAGAAACTAAAGGTGCGTGAACTCAACGCTCTATAAATAGTCATCGTGACGTAAGGGAGGGGGATAAAAGAGTTTTTTTTTTTTTTTTTTAAAGATCAAAAATACGCTTGGCTAAGCGAGTTAAAAAATAAATGGGTGAGAAATCAGAGGCGGCGTCTTTAACGGTTTGTGGATTTTTTTTTAAAGATCAAAAATACGCTTGGCTAAGCGAGTTAAAAAAGAAATGGGTGAGAAATCAGAGGCGGCGTCTTTAACGGCTTGTGGTAGGGTAGCTCATGGCTGAGAATGTGGGGGTGCACATTGGCCGGGGGGGGGGTGGGGAGGAGTGGGCGGAGTGCAGAATTTTCTGGAAACTTAACAGCAACTTGTTTGATAAAATTCATACCTAGTCCTAAGAAATGATAAGCAACGTCTCTTGTCTATCCGCTGATTGTCCAGCGGACGCAGCAGCAGATGTACGTTATGCTGCTTACTCTCTCTCCCATCCCGACCCCAGGGAAACTGGAAGGAATTTTTTTTTAAACGCGTTTCGATGTATGGAAATGACTCTCGTCTATTACAGGTGTTTCAATCAAATAAGAAAGTTGATGTTTGCTATCTATATGGTTGAATCAACAAAGAAAGTTTATATATGCTATGTATATGGTCGAGTCCAGGGAAGTCATTTCAGGGTTTTTTCAAAAAAAAAGTGGGGGGGGGGTGGTTTGGCAAAACCAAAGCTTGGTCGGCTTGTTAAGTTGTTAATTACTGGAGACCTCAGTACATAGAAATTTAAATAAAATCTGCAAATTCAAGGAGGGGGTCCCAATGCCCCACCCTACCCTATCCAAATGGCATCCCTTGTTGAATCAACTAAAAAGAGAATTATGTAGGCTATGTTGCATATCGGTGGACAAATTGGTGTAGTGAGAAAAAGAGTGGGTGTGTGGGAGAGAGTGATAGATATATAAAGAGGGAGGGGAAGACTGAAAGAGGAACAGAAAGAGAACAAGCGAGAAAGATATTTCATAGGAGAGAATTGAGGTAATAAAGGAGACAGAGAGAGTGACAGAGAAGGGTAGATACCGTAGGGAGAGAAAGTCAGAGATACTGGGAGGTTAAGAAAGAAAGATAAAGTGTTAGTAAGAGAGAAAGAGAGAGAGAGAGAGAGAGCCAATAGAATAGAGAGAGATAAAGAAAGAAAGAGAGAGAGAGATATAAAGAAAGGCAGAGAGAAAGGAAGAGAAAGAAAGGAGGAGATAGAGAGGAAAGATAGATAAAAGGGGAGTTAGAAAGGAGAGAGAGAGCAAAGGATTTGGAAAAAAAGATTAGGAGAGTGAGAGAGAAATAAAATAAAGAGCAGCAGAGGTCGGTGGTCGCTCTATGAAGCAACAATCTCTAACGGATCAGCGCGTAGATCACGTGAGCAGGCCAACACAACAAAACATGACTCATCCCAACTAATCCCCCAACAGGTAATATCAATCTCCACTACACCTACAAGTTGCACCCTGACTACCATCCCCCCCCCGCCATTCCTACAGGTGACTCCCCAAACAAAACATGACCCATCCCAACTAACCCCCCAACAGGTAATATCAATCTCCACTACACCTACAAGTTGCACCCTGCCTACCACCCCCCCCCCGCCATTCCTACAGGTGACTCCCCCCCCCCAACCTGTCTCAAACGTCTTCAGAGAACCAGGTGAGCTGCGTATGATCCGATCTACGGCGAGCCTTGAAAAGGACTCATGACATTCAGACCATCTGACATTTGGAGCCTAACTGACATTTGGCTAAACTAACACCATCCCCCCCCTCCCGGACCTACCTCCCACGCCACCGCAGGTACCAAAACACAACACCATAATTCTATATATAGCATCATCGGTGCGTCTGTTCCAATACTGCTAACGCAGAGGATTTTCCCTTGCACTGGTCGTCTAAAGTTCAGTGACGTAAAAGAAACTTTGAGGCCAATATGACTCTTATTTTCTTTGGTGGGCGAAAAAAAAATGGATAAAGACGATGGATGGCATGGGCTAACAAAAAGACTGGTTGAACTTGAAACAATTTGATCTTTGACACAAGTTCGATCAGAGCATTAGGGCTGGTCATTAAATCCCGTGCGGATATGTCAAGAGCACCAAAGTGTGGTGTGGACGAATCAGTAACTCTCAATATTTGAATGAATTGGAGGACTCTAACCCGAAAAGTGCCCCTCACACAGATAAAAGGGGGGAAAATGCGGGGGCGGGGGTGGGGGTGTGACGGGACCCAGGGGGGGGGGCACTAACAGTCAATCGCCGTCTCTGGGTGGAGCCTCAAGTAAGATTTAAAACCAATGCAGGTGAATTTAAATACTTAAATAATTTTGACGAAGTGCTCTATTTTGTCAAATGCCTTAAAACCCACCCCCCTAAAAAAAACTCTATCCCCAATGACCTCAATCCCAATGCTCTATCCTAATTACCTCCATCCCAATGACCTCTATTACAATAACCTCTATCCCAATTACCACCATCCCTATGACCTTTTTCCCAATTACCTCCATCCGAATGACCTCTATCCCAATGACCTCTCTACCAATTTACTCTATACCAATGACCTCTATGGCAATTACCTCTATCCCAATGACTTATATCCCAAAATAACTCAATCCAATTGCGGTATCCTAATGACATCCATCCCAATGACTTCCATCCCAGTGACCCCCACCCCAGTGACCTCCATCCCAATGACGAATGTCGAATGCCTTATATCCCCCCCAAATAAAAACTATATCCCAAATGACCTCAATCCCAATGCTCTATCCTAATTACCTCCATCCCAATGACCTCTATCCCAATGACCTTCATCCCAATGACCTCCACCCCAATGGCATCCATCCCAAGGTCCTCTATCCCAAAGACACCTTTCACAAAAGTCTAGCAGCTAACCGATCCTTCCTCAACGTGTTGGACCACCACAATGGTGTGATGACGAGACCTGTAGGATCAATCTGTACCTGGCTTGGCCGCTGGACGACATATTTCTGGATAATCCAGAGGTACCTACCTCCTGTTGCCTACACAAACATCAAGAGCGGATAACGCTTGAAATCAGCACTTTGGGTTATCTGACCCTGGAGATAGCTACTGCCAACACGAACCTGGCACTACCTACGTCATCTTTAGATTCAAATGTAGAGGCGGACTAATAATAACTGAGGGAGTGCCGCCCATGGCGTAGCGAGTCAGTTCGGGGCGCCTGGGGTGGGGCTAAGATTGTTACCGCCCCTTCCCTGCCACAAAAAAACAACAACAACAAAAAAAAAAACCAAATAAACTCTGCGGTTTGACGATAATTCCAACCCTGTATATCAATAAAGCCGTGGTGACTGAGGCGGACATCCCCACTCCATACCCCCCCCCACCCACACCTCAGACTACCGCGAATAAACATAGTACATTTTTTTTTTTTTAAAGTACTATTTTTTTAATATGAAAATAATCAATATTCTATAATCTATCAAAGCTATTTTTATAACACATTTTTAAAATAATTTTATTATATGTCAACAAGAGTTAAAAAAAAATTTTAAAAAATATATATATATATTAAATATTCATCTATCAGAAGAGCTACAGTTATGTTACTGATAATAGCATCTCCAACAAGCCCCCTTAATGTACTAATATCGTTACGGCTTGACCTGAATACACTTGTGTTGCTTTTTTTAAAGTAAGAAACTTGGTTTGGATGGAATCGAGAAAATAAACCACGACTTCGAATTCTTTTAAGTAAAAACGGAAACAGCAACGGACTTGAGTACAAACGGACTCAGCAACGGACTTGAGTACAAACGGACACAGCAACGGACTTGAGTACAAACGGACACAGCAACGGACTTGAGTACAAACGGACACAGCAACGGACTTGAGTACAAACGGACACAGCAACGGACTTGAGTACAAACGGACACAGCAACGGACTTGAGTACAAACGGACACAGCAACGGACTTGAGTACAAACGGACACAGCAACGGACTTGAGTACAAACGGACACAGCAACGGACTTGAGTACAAACGGACAGAGTACAAACGGACACAGCAACGGACTTGAGTACAAACGGACACAGCAACGGACTTGAGTACAAACGGACACAGCAACGGACTTGAGTACAAACGGACACAGCAACGGACTTGAGTACAAACGGACAAAGCAACAGACTTGAGTATAGACAGAGAAACGGACTTGAGTACAAACGGACACAGCAACGGACTCGAGTCTGGACAGACAAACGGACTTGAGTACAAACAGACAGAGAAACAGACTAGAGTACAAACAGACAGAGAAACAGACTTGAGTACAAACAGACAGAGAAACAGACTTGAGTACAAACAGACAGAGAAACAGACTTGAGTACAAACAGACAGAGAAACAGACTTGAGTACAAACAGACAGAGAAACAGACTTGAGTACAAACAGACAGAGAAACAGACTTGAGTACAAACAGACAGAGAAACAGACTTAAAAACCCTTTTAAAAGCCCTTAGATATAAATGGGCTCGGTCCAATCCAAGACAAGGTTTGCACCAATTAAAAAGGATTTCAAACGTTAAGCAAAGGATGTTCTGCTATAAACGCGCTTGCTTATCCAGGATAAACTTCATGAATGTGATTCTTCGGGGGCTCTAAAACCACCTTGATCAGCCCCTGTCAGAACATCGAGATGGGCTAATTAAGTACAGTATTCTCAAAAAGTAACAGTACTGAAACTGCCACCACAAGTAACAGTACTATGACTGTAGCCAAAAGTAACAGTACTGAAACTGCCACCAAAAGTAACAGTACAATGACTGTAGCCAAAAGTAACAGTACTGAAACTGCCACCAAAAGTAACAGTACTATGACTGTAGCCAAAAGTAACAGTACTGAAACTGCCACCAATAGTTAACAGTACTATGACTGTAGCCAAAAGTAACAGTACTGAAACTGCCACCAAAAAGTAACAGAACTATGACTGTAGCCAAAAGTAACAGTACTGAAACTGCTACATTTTGAAGGCGCACGTACGTGTGTCCAAGGTGCGTAGCTGAAGTCGCCACGTAAGGTGTAGAGGAAACTGTGCTGGGAAGTTGATATGGCAAATATCTGCCGAGGAAAATAATTTCCCGTTAGACCATAATTTTCGCTCGTACCTAAGTAATCTAGTGATTGTCATGTGGTCGTGCTTGTATAAAGGGGACTTAACAATTGCAAGAGAGACTTAATGAGACTGCACAAATTAACACAGCTATGCTTTCTGGTGTTTCGACATTTCGTTGTTATGAAAGTGTATTGAGTCTATTACAGGAGGGGGACGTCTGATCCACTAGTAAATGTATGGGTAATGAGAATCACGCCCGTGTCCTTCAGAAGGTGCTGTGTCCTCCAGAAGTTGCTGTGTCTTCCAGAAGGTGCTGTGTCTTCCAGAAGGTGCTGTGTCTTCCAGAAGGTGCTGTGTCTTCCAGAAGGTGATGTGTCCTCCAGAAGGTGCGGTGTCTTCCAGAAGGTGCTGTGTCCTCCAGAAGGTGTTCTGTCTTCCAGAAGGTGCTGTGTCCTCCAGAAGGTGCTGTATCTTCTAGAGGTGATGTGTCTTCCAGAAGGTCCTGTGTCTTCCAGAAGGTGATGTGTCCTCCAGAAGGTGCTGTGTCTCTAGAAGGTGCTGTGTCTTCCAGAAGGTGCTGTGTCCTCCAGAAGGTGCTGTGTTTGCTCCTATAAAAATAACGCGGAACACCCTATAAACTAAACTTCAGCAATACCACCATTCGCCGATAGTTAAAGGACACAGGTACATGTTCGTACCTGATACAGGTTGGACAGCGCTTGAAGGAGCCAGATGTGCAAGACAGAATGTTGTAATGTGAAAATGTGTGGCTATCGTGTTCGAGGTTCAAGATGTGTACATGAATTAGTGATTGTCCGACGAAAGTCACATACGTTAAATGTTCGATCAGACTTTCCTTTACACTGACAGAGTACCTTTCCAGGACCACGTTACTTGGGGCCTTTTGAAACAAATCATCTGTCTCGGAATTCTCTTGCACCTTTTATTAAAATACGGTCACCCATTACGTCACCTATTACGTCAAACATCACGTCATCTATTAAGTTCACAAATGTACGAGCAAAAATATTTATCAACTATGAATACTTTTTCCTTCGTGATGGGACCCATTTTGAACAAAAACTGCCATACTTCTATGAAAACGTGGCGGCTGGAGCTATCCGTTGCTGGCAAACGCAAGTGCACTTTCAAGATGCGTGAGTTCAGTATTGCTAGTTTTGGTTGGAGTTTAGTATTGCTAGTTTTGGTTGGAGTTTAGTATTGTTAGTTTTGGTTGGAGTTTAGTATTGCTAGTTTTGGTTGGAGTTTAGTATTGCTAGTTTTGGTTGGAGTTTAGTATTGCTAGTTTTGGTTGGAGTTTAGTATTGCTAGTTTTGGTTGGAGTTTAGTATTGCTAGCTTTGGTTGGAGTTTAGTACTGTTAGTTTTGGTGGGAGTTCATTACTGCTAGTTTTGGTGAGAGTTCAGTACTGTTAGCTTTGGTTGGAGTTCATTACTGCTAGTTTTGTTGGGAGTTCATTACTGCTATTTTGGTGGGAATTCATTACTGCTAGTTTTGGTGGGAATTCATTACTGCTAGTTTTGGTGAGAGTTCAGTACTGTTAGCTTTGGTGGAGTTCATTACTGCTAGTTTTGGTGGGAGTTCATTACTGCTATTTTTGGTGGGAATTCATTACTGATAGTTTTGGTGGGAGTTCATTACTACTAGTTTTGATTGGAGTTCAGTACTGCTAGTTTTGTAAATCGTTTCAAAAGATGGCTACTCAGCCGGACGTTGTGTATACAGCTGTTAAAACTCCACCATCGATATCCACTTGAACACGCAACAGTTAAAACTCCACCATCGACATACACTTGAAAAGACAATTGTAAATCCTCCAACCCCGTCCCACACCCCCTCCCCCCCCACCCCCACACACACCCACTTTTCTAAAAGAACATAAAAAATGTGAAACAGGATGATGCTTGTTTGAGATATTTTTAGCTGCTCTCCTTCACAGCTACCTGTTGGCAGAATACCAGGCGAATTTGGGAGGGCCCCCAGGGAGGTACGAGGTGGAGGTGTGAAGGGAGGGAGTGAAATCAAGGGGGTGAAGGGGAGGTGGTGACGGGGAGGGCTGAAGGGGAGTCATGAAAGGGAGGGGGTGAATGGGATGGGTGTAGGGGAGGGGTGTAGGGGAGGGGTGTAGGGGAGAGGTGTACGGGAGAGGTGTAGGGGAGAGGTGTAGGGGAGAGGTGTAGGGGAGAGGTGTACGGGAGAGGTGTAGGGGAGAGGAGTAGGGGAGAGGGGTAGGGGAGGGGTGTAGGGGAGAGGTGTAGGGGAGAGGGGTAGGGGGGAGGAGTAGGGGGAGAAGGGGAGAGGTGTAGGGGAGAGGTGTAGGGGAGAGGTGTACGGGAGAGGTGTAGGGGAGAGGAGTAGAGGAGAGGTGTAGAGGAGAGGTGTAGGGGAGAGGTGTAGGGGAGAGGTATAGGGGAGAGGTGTAGGGGGAGATGTAGGGGAGGGGTGTAGGGGAGAGGTGTAGGGGAGAGGTGTAGGGGAGGGGTTTAGGGGAGAGGTGTAGGGTAGAGGCGTAGGGGAGGTGTAGGGAAAGGCCGGTTTCGGTTTGAAAACTCTGGAGAAAAGAGCTGGGAACGCCAAAGAGTTGTGATGAATGACAGAAGCTAAAGCTGGAACAGCCTTCCTGTAATCCGAGATTACTCCCCTTGATCATGTACATTCCATCATTGAGACCATTTAGAGGATATATCGGACACGGAGGAAGGGATGATATTTGTTATTATTTCACTAGATTGTCTTTTGGTGCCGACAGTGTTGTCAATGTGGGGGTGGGTTTCGAGTGGGTATGAATTTCTGGGTTTTTATAGTTTTTTTTAATTTTATTTTTTTCATTTTGAATAATAAATATGGTATTTTCTAGGCCCCATCCATACCTTCATAACATGGACATCCATCTTCTATTGTTGAATTGATCTACTCTTTACTAAGCATTCCTTCAATGATCAAACGCTATACTGATTGTTAAGTTCTATTTTTTCCCCATTAAACCCAGCCATATAATTATTATGATTTATCAAGTTCTCGTGGAACTCTTCAGCGACTTTTCTTGATCAATAAAATACGCTACAGTGCAAAGCTCTGCTCATTTAGCCTTTAGATTCAAACGGTCTGAGCCATGCATTTTACAACAAAATAGTCCAGTCCCACTAGACTCATGCACGCCCCACCAGACTGATGCACGCCCCACCAGACTGATGCACGCCCCACCAGACTGATGCACGCCCCACCAGACTGATGCACGCCCCACCAGACTGATGCACGCCCCACCAGACTGATGCACGCC
>CAXITT010000121.1:1014351-1029190 GCA_964033795.1 Lymnaea stagnalis
TATATATATATATATATATATATATATATATATATATATATACATATTTTCTGTTGTCCGTCCGTCAACATCGACTAGGACCATCTAGTCATCCTGCTTTTTGTTTGTTTTTTCGTTGTTGTTCTTGTTGTTGCTTTTTTTGTGGAGGGGGGGGGGGTGTCACGGGGAGTTCTTACGTGGCTTGCTAGTCCGATCCGTGCTCGGAATAATCTCTGGCACCGCGGACAGGGGATAATTGCTCTAGTCAGTGATATAAGTATATATATATATATATAATATAGCTCGTCCTGGGCATGCGAAGATAAATGAATGACCAAGTTAATTATTCGACTTCAGTAGTAGTCTTGACTTGGAGTGTGTTTTGTTTTTAGTGAGGAAGAGTTGCTTAATTCGCCAGCCTCACTCTCTCGTCCTTGCCTATTTGATCCTGTGGCAAGACTTAGTCAAGACGGCTGGAAATGGACCGGGATGAAGTAGACGACCAGCAGTGTGTGTGTGTGTGTGTGTGTGTGTATTTCATTCTGTGTTTCTTTCAGAAATTTTCCCCCGGGGATCACTTCAGATTTTCCGGGGGGGGGGGGGGGGGGGGCAGTGCCAGCAGTGCCAGTTGATTTATTGTTGGATATATATTTTTGCTCCGGGGGGCACTTGGCTTCCCCGGGGGACACTGCCCCCCCACCCCCCGGAGATATAGCTCAAAGAAACCCTGGTTTCACCGTTTTACTCTTTGTGCGTTCTACGTTACAGGGGTTGTCGGAATTTTCATCGTTGTACGGAGCTTTTAACGGCGTTGCAGGGAAGGTGCGAAGGGCGGCATGGCTCATTAAGGGAATGTGTTGTAGACTGTAGAATTATTGAAAAGATTGAACAATTATAGATCGTATATGGAACAAGTGAGCGCGAATAGAAGGTGAGTAATGTGCATGCGAGTAGTGGATCTCTATAAATAGACATGACATATTTGTGTCGTTCCATCAAAGTTATCCGTCCAACTTTAAACACAGCCCATTCGCAGTAAAACCATAAGTAGGTTTGTGTTTAATTGACCTTGCACTGGGAATGTTTTAATCAGTAACATGATATGATTGAAATACAAAGACATATGTTTACTTTCAAAAACGTACAACATACGTTATTAAGTAGACCGTCCAACACTGGAATCACTATTTTCATATCAGATTTTAAAAAAAAATGTCATTTCAAGACATAAAGACCGATTGATTTTTTCTATACCATTTCTGACAGGGGTAAGGGTGTTTGGATAAATCAATTTTAATACATCCTAAAATACGTGTAAGTCCAATTCGATATGACGTAACCGATTCTCGGAAACTGATATTGTCTTAGTGGCGTTATAAACTGGGAACATCATTTTTAAAAAAAAAAATCTAAGATACCATGTGAACATATAGCCCTAAACATCGGAGCCTAAATATAGGAAACTCATGAAATGGGTTGAAATGCCAAGTGCCCCCACAGATGTCAGCTCTAATCGTGAACATCTGCCCGTGTCCTGCAGTGACCTGGCATTCTAATGTCTGTCGAGTCAGAACTAGGTCATGATGTTAAAAAAAAAACAACGTCGGGAGTTATTTATTTCCAGAATCAGAAGGTGCGGAGTAATTATGTCACGCGTGTTTACGGATCTTGTAATTAGGTCAGAAGAATAAGGAACGAATGGGGCTAAGGGTGAGTTATTTTTATTTCTATTTTGTATGTGGTGTGTGGGGTGAAGAGTGTGTGGGGGGTAAAGGTGTGTGCGGGGGGATGGGTGTGTGGGGGAGGGGTGGGTGGGTGAGGGGGTAAAGCTGTGTGTGGGGTAAAGGGGTATGTGTTGGGTGAGGGTTGTGTGGGGTGTGTCGGGTGAGTGGTGTGTGGGTGAGGGGTAAGGGGGTGTGTGGGGTAAAGGGGTATGCGTTGTGTGCGGGGGGTGTGCGGGATGAGGCATGTGTCGGGTGAGTGGGGTATTGGGGATGTAAGATTACAAGCTCGAGATAATCTCTGACGTAAGATTATAAGATCGATATTAACTCCGATACCACAAGACGAACATCAAACCTGCTGTAGAAGAAACATACTTGTTATTTTGTTTCAAATAAACATGAAAATAACAAAATTTTATTTTTTCCAGTTTTTACATTACGTGTTGAATTCATTTTAACACAGCAGGCTTGATCCATTGTTCAGTGTGCTAGTGTTGGACATGACTGTCTTGCCATCATTAATAATATATCTATAGTACTAATCAAATCTCACTTGAAATTTTTTTTTCAACTGCTTTAGTTTTGAAATAATTATGCACAATAACCTTTCATTTAATTGCTGTTAATTCTTATACAAATTTAAATACCTTTTCAATCAGTATTTTTATAAAGTTTGTTTATTTAAAATGTTGTTTACCCGTATTTTCTATTAAAGACAACTAAATAACAGTATTTTATTTTATTTTTTATGTTTGGTAGGACATGGCCTTAAAATTGTACACTTCTGCTCGAGCTTATAAGACAGAAGAAAGAAAAATCCATTTATTTTATTTAAGAGAGCAACCGTTTCAATGTGCCAGAGGGGTCGAAACCCTCAAGCCATTTTTAGGAAAGATATCTTTTTTTGTTGTTGTTGTAAATAAGGGAACATTTAAGAAACGGCGTCTTTTTTAATTTGTTTCGTAAACAAAAAGAACTTCAAATTCTGGAATCTTTTATAGCTACTGTACATTTATCTCTTGAAGCTGGCGGTAGCTAATGCTCACACTTCCGTAGAACATTCGACAGTCAAAAAGTTCAGATAAAAACGTGTCGCTGGATCCCATTATGTAAACTGTTAATTAAATGCGTGTAGGGCAAGAAATGAGCGCGCAGCAGGTTCGGCCTCTACGTGGTGAACTGGACTTTGTCGGGTGGGGAACTTGAACTGGGAGATCTTAAGAGAGTCAACCGGAAGTTGGCGGGTCTTCAGATGTCGAGACGCTTCAGAGAACGCGCAGGGTGGGCGTTTAACGATGAAACGTGTAACAAGGAAGCGAAATAAACGATTCGTCCTTGTTGGTACGAATGACGCATATGGAGTCACGTAGAGGAGAGGAGTCGAGTCACGGAAGAGCTGGGATTGAACGAGATCAACTTAAGTAAAGAGCTGTTAGACAAGTTTCACCTCAGTTTTGGTTAAACCCCATATAAAAACGTCACGCATACTAAGTGCGGCGCGTTTAGCTTTATCTACAAAGGTCCCCCTGAAGTCGGTAAAATGACCCCGACATCTGCGGCTTACTCCATGTCACTCCAAACGTATCCGCCATAGAAAACTAGACATTGACAATGTCAACTTTCGGGTGTATGAATCCAAGACCCAGGCCTAAAAAAATAGTACCTCTTCCATAGTTTCAAATATATATCAAATACACGGTTTATGAGATATGTGGACATATCAGAGACATGTTTGTAAAGCCAAAGAGCGTGTCTCCTAGCAAAAGAAGTTTCTGTTCAAATGAACGAAATAGTATCTTTGTGACCCTGGTTTTAAGCAATCGATATCGTCCAGTAGGGCATTAAAATGTGACCCTCGACAGGCAATCGATTCCATCCAGTAGGGCATTTAAGGTGACCCTGGTCAAGCAATCGACCCCGCCCAGTAGGGCATTAAAATGTAACCCTGATCAAGCAATCGATCCCGTCCAATTGGGCATTAAAATGTGACCCCCCGCGCTTTCACAACACATGAATTCATTTGTTTCTTTCGGGAAAGGGAGTTAAATCTTTTCTGACAACCTTCGGATCATTTCACCAAAATTTCCGGGAAAAAAATTCTATAAAAATTCTGTTAATTTTCTCCTCCCTACTTAACCCTAAACTGCCTTTACTCTTGGTCACTAAGAACATTTCTTTTACTTTATCCCCGTGATCGTGATGAAATTATCAGAAAATGTTTTGAAATTCGATTTTTAGCAAATTAAAAAATCAAGTATTGGTAGCACTGAATTTATTTAAACAACACGGTAAAGCAATGAAGTCGCTCTAGCATGTTCGTGATCATTTTCAACAGTTTTAAGACAGTGGGGTCATGAAATGAAACCCGGAAATGGAAGATGGAAGCCAGAGATGGATCCATAGACATAAGTACTTCAATTTAACCATCAAAAGCAAAAGCGCGACATGGGGGTTATAATGCCCTGGAGTAGATGGCTGTGATATATTTTACTTCATGGTTAAACGTATGCTCGCTAGAGCAGCGGTTCTCAAGCTGTGGGTCGCAACCCTTTTGGAGGTCGAACAACCTTGTCACATGTGTCGCCTAAGACCATCAGAAACCACACACATACTCTACAGTTATGAAGAAACAAGGAAAATTATTTTGTGGTTGGAGGTCGCCACAACATGATGAACTGTATTGAAGGATCGTGGCATCAGGAAGGATGAGAACCACTGCGCTAAATGAGCCCGTGGTGTAAGAAAAGTACCCGTTAAGTAGGTAAATTATTGAGGAGAACCAAAGAATGAAAGATAGAGAGAAGAGAGAGTGAAAGAGAGAGAAATGAGAGAGAGAGAGAGAGAGAGAGAGAGAGAGACAAAAGAGAGAGAGAGAGACAAAAGAGAAAGAGAGAATGAGGGACACAGATGTGGGAGAGATAAAGATAACATTAAACGAGTAGTAGTAAGGTGACAAAGCATCAGTAGATATTACAAAGAAAAATGGAGCAAAATAATTGGGAAAATCTGGTTAAGAGAACCGGTTTGAAAGAAGAGGCGCTTGGTGAGGTGTTCCTGGGAACTGTGGAGGGGAGACAATGAGAGCTACAAACTAAGAAAACATGGGGGCACGAATGCCCTACCAGAAGCCCCGAGCAGTGACGTCAATTTTCTTTGTTAGAAGGGGTAAGCAAACCCCGCAGGAGCACCTGGTGTCATAGGGTCACGCACGTGCAAGGGGTTAACCGCTGCTCTTCCTGTCGTCAGCTGTCTGGGGGAGCAGGGTCTGCAACACACAACATTCCTCCCCTCGACGTGCCCATCAATCTCTCCAGAATCAGATTACGCGTTTTTATTTAGCGATGAAATCAAAGGAGACTTGACATAATAAGATCGTTTAGAGACATGAAATAGATCACAGACTCAACGCCTGGGCCAATGCTATTTATAATGTTACTAGAATAAATGACCCGATATTATCGGGATAATAATGATGGGTCCTTTGCGTAAATTTCTAAGTGCTATTGCAAAACATTATTACAATTCATAACTTTAAACATATAATTCTATTTACATTTCTAAAATCATTAAGTTTTGAGAAGTATTTATCTGCTATATAAATAAGCCTACTTTACTCCCTTTCACGCTCCTAAACTACTTTTTTCCCTTCTAAACATGACCTCAAAATACCCAGTCTAACTTATCACTACTTATATCACTTTTGTCACTAAAGGAGTTAATTGAGGGACAATTACTACCTTATAGAAATACTTTAGATTTACCCATTTTCGTGCCCTTGAATTACAACTTTTTTTCTCAAAAAATTGTTTAAAAAACTAATCTTAAATTTACATCAAAAACTATATATATATGATATAAATATATTTTATATGACAGGAATTCGATATATATTGATATCTTCAGCAAAAATTTAAACACATTTGTGCCTTTTTAAAAAAAAATTATATATTATCATTAAAATCGTAAAACAAAGAATTATTTTATCTAAAGAAGAATCTTGCAACCATTTTTCACGCCTAAAACAGACTTGAGGATCTTTTAAAAAAAATTAAATTGTTCATCTCATAAAAATACAAACCTCTTTACTTTTTGCAAAGTAAAATCAAAATTATATTTTTTTTTTTTAAAGTAAATATTAACCCATCTCTATTTTTCAAAATTACTTTTTCAAGTGTGTAAAATGATTGGGTTTTGATAGTTAAGGGTATGCGTAAATAAATGTAACGCCATTGATTTTCTTAATTGGTAAACATATGTTAATTTGTAAAAAGAGATTTAAAAAACTCTTTTTTCACAAAAGTAATAGCATAGGATTTCAATGTATCGTCATCCACGTAAAATTGTACATATCCTTTTTCTTATCAACGATATGAATGTACCCAAGGAGGTTAATTATTGATCAAATTCATTCCCTTATTTTTAGAGTATCTTGCATTGCCATGGGAAATATGAAATTACCCATATTTGTGAACAGAGAATGTAACATTTCTTTTTTTTTTAAGGGAATACCATAGGAGTTAACGATGTTGTCATCCACCTAAAACTATACACATCTCTTATCTCCTATCTCTGACATGTATTTACCCAAGAAAATTATATATTTATCAATCTCATTCCTTCGTTTTGAGACGTATCTTGTTTTTAGAGAAAAAAAAAAAGTTTTAATTCAAGGGCACGAAAAGGGGTAAATCTAAAGTATTTCTCTGGCGTAGTAATTATCCATCAATTTACTTCTTTAGTGACAAATGTTATATAATTAGTGATTACTTAGACTGGGTAATTTAAGGTCATGATTAGAAGAGGAAAAAGTAGTTTAGGAGCGTGAAATGGCGTGGGGTAGGCGTATAATATATATCAGATAAACACCTCTCAAAATTTAATGATGATAGAAATGTAAAAATCAATATATTTTTAAAGTTTCGATTGTGATGATTTTTCACAATAGGAGTTAGAAATTAGCGCAAAGACCTACCATTATTATACCGAAAACATCGGGTTATTAATTATAGTATTGCCTTGGGCAAAATGAACTTATCCATTTTGTAAAAAGAGAATGTAACATCTTTTTTTCCATAAATAAAATCCCATAGGAGCTAACTATATTGTCATCCACGTAAACATGTAGACATCTTATTTCCTACCTCCGACATGTATTTACAAAAGAAGGTTAATTATTTATCAAATTCATTCCTTTATTTTGAGACGTATATTGTGCTGTCTTGGGCAAATTGAACTTATACAAATTTGTAAAAAAAGAATGCAACATCTCTTTTTCACAAATGTAATACCATAGGATTTAAATATATTTTCATCCACGTGAAAATGTACACATCCTATTACCTACCTCCGATATGACTGTACCCATGAAGGTTAATTATTTATCAAATTCACTCCTTTATTTTGAGACGTATCTTGTGCTGCCTAGAGCAAAATGAACATATCCATATTAATAAATATTTGTAAAAAGAGAATTTGGCCTCTCTTTTTTTCACAAATGTAATAACATAGCAGTTAACTGTACTGTCATGCACGTGAAAATATTCACATCCTATTACCTACCTCCGATATGTATGTACCCAACAAGGTTAATTATTAATCCAATTCATTCCTATATTTTAAAACGTATCTTGTGCAGCCTTGAGCAAAATCAACACATAAATATTTGTACAAAGAGAAAGTGGCATACCTTTTTTCACAAATGTAATATCATAGGATTTAAATATATTGTCATCCTCGTAAAAATGTACACATCCTATATCCTACCTCCAATATGTATATACCAAAGAGGGTTAATTATTTATCCAATTCATTCCTTTATTTTGAGACGTATCTTGGGCTGCCTGGGACAAAGTGAACAACCCCTCCCCCATCCAGATTTAAATAAATTTAGAAAATCTTTCACCGGATGGTAGTCCTTTCCATACCCATACTAACATATTTTGCACTTCAAATGGTTCGTTCTTATTTGTATGAGTTATAAGTGGATTAGTGAATGCTATTTGGCTATGGAAGTGCGCTGTACTGATTGGCTTAAACTGCATTTTCTTATTAGAATTATATTTAAAGGTTAGAATTTATTACGTTATAATTGTAATAAAAGTATATTTTTGGAATAAAAAAGGCAAAACTTTTTAAATGTTAAAATATTCAAAGATAAAATGTGTGTGTGTTTTATTAACAATTCAAAAAGCAATCAATTGTATTTATTAAGTTTACTTTTAAAAGGGAAAATAGATTATCAGTTTTGTCAAGCACGGTTATTAGATTTAAAGAAACCTAATAGTTTTGGCAAAATAGGCTATTCACGCTATGACGTCATTGGCGTGATTATTGAGAACAAATTAATTTGAATTTTTATTTCGCAATATTAACAACGCACTAAAAGACGCACTAAAAACTACTGATGTCTGGGTTTCCCGATAAATGTGATTACGGTGTAATTCTTTAAGCATGATTTTTTTTTCATCACTTTCAAACACATATAAAATGCTTAAAATAATTCCTTAGTTGATACTTTAAATTTATTTGTAATTTATAATAATAATAATACTTAAACTTTTACTAAAATAAAAGCGGATTTAAAATATTTTTTGCACATTTAAATTGATTCGATTTCCATAAAATAATAGCAAATAAAAAGTTCTCCCTTTTGGCGTTATGCGAATCTAGCTCATTCTTAAATATATTTATAATGTTATCTATACCTCTTTCTTTAATTTTATTAGGAGATGGCCACCGCAAGTTGGGGTTTCATGGTGATGACGTAAGAGAAGCGCCTACAGCTCATAATTGGGCTTCTACTTTCATAACATGTATAATTAAACTATAGGTTGGACGCCGGCCGTGCGAGGGATGAGGGTGGGAGAAGGGACACCTGCAGTGATTATTTCAGAAAATTTACCCTGGGGGTGGCGGGCACTTCAGATTTTTCGTGGGGGGGGGGGCGGTGTTAGCAGTGCCAGTTGATTTATTGTTGGACATATTTTTGCTTGGCACTTGGCTTCCGGGGGGGGGGGGGTAGTGCCCCTCCCCTGGAGATATAGCTGAAAGAAACCCCGGACACCTGCCCCGGGGGTCATCTTGGAAAGGGCGCCGAAATCGTTATTTCTCAAGCAAAACTATGTGTATTGATAGAAATTCGTTTATGGAAGAGGGCGCCGAAATTTGGGTTTTGCCTTGTTTTGGCATCCGCCTTCGATTTATATTTGTATCTATACTCATGAATCTCTACCACAGTCAGTGACCGTGCAGAGCTCCCTTTCTGGGACTACACCTTAAAAGATTAACATGAAACCATGGGTCGAGATGCTGTACAAACTCGTACTCAGATTACCTGCTAAAATTAGATGTTAACAGATACAATATCTAAATGTGTGCCAAAGCAATCAAACAACATTCGGGGGTACGCCTAACGCAGCACTCGTACCTAAATCGGGATTGTTGATAAACACACGCTGCGGAGCTTTGGGCGCATGTTGAAAGTCGCTCGTTGAAAGTCGCCCGTTGGTCTCAGTTGCTGGTGAGCACCTGAAATTAAGACTTTGGGACATAGCTGAGCTCTGGAATGTAGCACTCTACTTGAAAAATAGTAGCTTTACTGGCGGTGTCAAATCAATAAATGTTTCAATATCGTATTTTTTTTTAAAAATGGTACATTGGTTTCAACTTTCAATAGCACACATTAACATTGGTGGTAATATCGTGCTTTGGGACAAAAGCTTACGTTTTGAGGCAGTAGCATACAACTTCTGACAAGACTATAGTTATCGGCGCTAAAGCGAAAAATACGCAAGCATTGAGAAAATTGAATTTCGCTTGGGGGCAACAGCAGACGCTTTGGAGAAAGCAGTTTGCACAAGGTTTATTTTGTATCCTTGTGACCCAGCAGAAACTGGATGGCATTGCAGGCGCTGAGCCAAATAATGAACTGGAACCGCTAAAACCCCTGAGAACTCAGAATTTCAAGATAAAAATCTTAGGTATAGTATGGCAGCAGGGGCGTAACGAGCGGGGGGGGGGGGGGGGGTTGAGGAGGTTGGCCCTTTAGGATTAAGAATTTTAAATATTATACAAAAATGATGTCTGTGTGTGTGAAGGAGTTGCGTTTTTTTTTGGGTGTTTTTTTTTTAGATCGTCCCTGAAGAAATTTAGTCAAGATACGCCACTGTATTGCAGCATGGAGCCCTTGAAATAGTGTGACCCCCTGGTCAACTACCCTTATGATGAAATAGAGACTCAGTGTTACAACAGTGCATCTTTTAATATGCACAATGCCTTTTCGGCTGATACCCTTCTGAAATCAAACCATCAAACATATGAACCACGTTTTCCTCAACGAATAGTCAGTACTGACTCCTTGAGTTTAAACGCATTAAAAAAAAAAATATATTCATTAAAAGACCAACGTCTGCCAATTCCGATTACCTAAGACTAACATGATGCCTAAATTCTTCAATTTATTTTTTTATTTTTTTTTTTAAAGACACACGCATAATAACAAAAATCTTTAAATCTTATCCATTTTTTTTAAAACCATGCTTATTTGCCGAAACAATTCCACTGGCCAGAAATAGTTCGTCTCAGCTTGCCGTCTGTGGCGATAACTACGACGCTGTTCAAATCTCCCGCGCAAATTTGAACTTGGGGTGATATTTCACCCTCTGCCCCACGCTATCTCACGCCAGATAACTACATCTAAACCTGCTCGTACAGCTCTTCCAGCCATTAAATCTAGAATAACATTTTGAATACAAACTTAAGCAACAGAACTCACCCGAAAATAAACCTTCTCACTGTCCACTTTTGCAGAATGCCATGCTTAGGTTCCGGCCCAAGACCCCCGGGCCTCTAGCGTGGCCGTAGTAGTCCCCCCAGAAGCGATCACATTAAGTTTGTGTCTTAACAAGACAATGATGAAGTGAGCCCCCTCCTCCCCAGGCTTCAAACTCGACTGTACACAAAAATATAAGCATGTTCCTGGCGAATATACCATGGCCCAGGAGTCGGAGTGGTAGAGTCGGAAGGATTCACGAATCCACCGTATTCGGAGTCGTAAATATTACTACGCCTCGTGCTTTGATGTAACATCGATATGTGTGTGGAACATGTTCGACTTTATTAAGCAAGTGTTGTTTTTTTTTCTTTTAATGTATAAATTAGTTGGGGAATAAACGCGACAGATGATTCGGAGTAATAGGCCCAGAGCAGGAGTTGTATTTTCTCCGATTTTTTAAGTCCTCCCACCCCCCCGTGAGCCTTACGAAGGCCCCACGATTTTTACCTTAGAGAGAGGATGCCATCCATCCCCACGTATCAAAGACCTTATCATTTATTTGGTGCACACTCCAGACACTCGGCACAAGAGTAATTATTGCTACATAGTGAAGAAGATAGCGAATTTTATGGAAACTCAACTAGCGTTGGAACGAGTGGACACAGTTGAAAAGGGGGGGGGGGCGGACTTAACGCTGTCTATTCTTAAATGTTAAGAATTTTTACAAACGCAACTGTACACAATTTGTTGTTGTTTAGTAATCGTTTATAAAAATGACCAGATCCATCCATAATTAGGGGTAAATAGTCAATCCAGACACCAAATGAAAGAGGTCATACATGTATATAAACGTTATGGTTATCAATAACGGAATGAGTACATCATTGCTCACAAGTGACAAAGTTTGGGATATCAATGGTGAAAAAATGTATCTCTGTGCTTTAATATAATATTATACTCCGGGTTATTTAAGTTGTAGAGCCCCACGCACGTCTGCTGTCCCCACCACAAACTAGGGACACGCCCATGCCATCACGCAGTTTGTAAAACGTTGCGCCAGTCAGATGAATAGTTCCATGACCCTTTTTTTAAAAGAAATTAAAAAATTAATCCAAACGCATGGACCATTACGTCATTTATAAACCGAGATCTGATAATGATACATCAGATTTCCATAACATTTTTTTGAAAAAAAAAATAATCATTACCGGGCAATCTTGACCAAATTATTGACCCCACGTGGCTACTTTGATGGTCCTCAATGACCAATCAATCATATTAGCCGGGTGGTGTCTTTTAGGTTGGGGAATTGTCCTTGTTTCTGATGAAAATATCCCTATTCTAAGAAGGTAAACAGCTGGATTCAAACATGAAAATGTCCCTATTCTAAGAAGGTAAACAGCTGGATTCAAACATGAAAATGTCCCTATTCTAAGAAGGTAAACAGCTGGATTCAAACATGAAAATGTCCCTATTCTAAGAAGGTAAACAACTGGATTCAAACATGAAAATGTCCCTATTCTAAGAAGGTAAACAGCTGGATTCAAACATGAAAATGTCTCTATTCTAAGAAGGTAAACAGCTGGATTCAAACATGTTGCAGTTTTCACTGAACGCTTAAGACCGTCCATCCCAAAGTGTTGGCCCCAGCTCTCGGACTACGGCTCATGAAGAAATTGGTCGAAACCCGGCTTTACCCAAACCGACCGTTGGCCCAGAGGGAACCAGTCCTCAGGGATGGACATGGATACTCACACGACGGTAAAAAAATCTCAGGTCAGCGCTGGTTTAGCCCCGAGGCACAGTGAGACGACCAATAACATGTGAGGGTATGCCATTTTTCAATGCCAAATTTCCGGCATCCAAATAGGCCGGCATGTAGCAGTATAAACTGTGAACACGTGTGTTTCTTTTCTCCACCTCTACAAAAGCGCTCTGGCTCCTGTGCATCAGGAAACTTTTGATATAAAAAAAAAGGTTGTTCTTTAGCCCATATTATGTTTATCTGCCATCCAAACCTGCTACATGGTAGCTATTGAGCAAACCTTACCCCGTAAGTATGGGGTACGTCATACAAATAAACCTTAACATATGGCAGCCAAGGTCTCGTAATTCATTTTTAATGGAAGGACGTTTGTTCTTTCTTATGGGTGTGTGTGCGAGAGAAAGAGAGAGAGAGAGAGGGAGAGAGAGAGAGGGCGAGAAGAGAGAGAGGGAGAGTAAAGAGAGAGAGAGAGAGAAAGAGAAAGAGAGTCTGTGAATGAGGTTTACTTAGGTTGCATCCTAAGAAAGTAAATAATTTAGATTGAATTTTAAAATAATTTTTAACTTACTACGTAGGCCTATTATAAAATTTTGTTGATTGACTTCCAACGCATGAATCGGCTTCTATGTATATGGAATAAAAAAAACCTTTGAATAGTAACAATAGAGATTTGCAAAGTCAGTTCCATTGTGTCGATTTGAGGTGAGTTGCCCTTTTTCGGAGACAGAGTTGAAAGAAGATATCAACGGAAGCAGACAATTTTGGCCGATACAGTCCTTGAAATGGCCCAGAAATGTCGTGGGTGAGGGCCAACACGACCAGAAACAAAATGTCTAAAAGCAGAAAAGAAACCAAAACAAGCAACAAAAAAAACCCAAAAAAATCGGAGTAGCCGATGTCTGCCAATATCTATTTTTATGACATATTTCTATCCGTTTCTCGGGGCTTTATTTATCTACTTGCAATCGCCCGTTTCAAACGACACAAAGAGAATCCGTTTCTGATCATCATTTGTATTGTAAACATTCCTTTTTGTCATCAATTTATTTTGAGATGTGATGTGCGTTTATTCTATTCTCTTTGAAAAACATAAAAAAATCATTTTTTTTAAAAAATTGGTCAATAGTGATCAAGGCAATTTAAATTAAAAGCAAATACCCAGTGGCGTATCTTGATGTCTACTACTGCCTTAGCACCCTACATGTCTGCTACTGCCTCGGCACCCTACATGTCCACTACTGACTCGGCACCCTACATGTCTGCTACTGCCTCGGCACCCTACATGTCTACTACTGCCTCGGCACCCTACATGTCTACTACTGCCTCGGCACCCTAGATGTCTGCTACTGCCTTGGCACCCTACATGTCTACTACTGCCTTGGCACCCTACATGTCTGCTACTGCCTTGGCACCCTACATGTCTGCTACTGCCTCGGCACCCTACATGTCCACTACTGACTCGGCACCCTACATGTCTGCTACTGCCTTGGCACCTTACATGTCAAATACTGCCTCAGCACCCTACATGTCAAATACTGCCTCGGCACCCTACATGTCTACTACTGCCTTGGCACCCTACATGTCAACTACTGCCTCTGCACCCTACATGTCTCCTACTGCCTTGGCACCCTACATGTCAAGTACTGCCTCGGCACCCTACATGTCAACTACTGCCTTGGCACCCTACATGTCAACTACTGCCTCTGCACCCTACATGTCTGCTACTGCCTTGGCACCCTACATGTCTACTACTGCCTTGGCACCCTACATGTCTGCTACTGCCTTGGCACCCTACATGTCAACTACTGCCTTGGCACTCTACATGTCAACTACTGCCTCGGCACCCTACATGTCCACTACTGACTCGGCACCCTACATGTCTGCTACTGCCTTGGCACCCTACATGTCTGCTCCAGCCTTGGCATCCTACATGTCTACTACTGCCTCGGCACCTTACATCTCTGCTACTGCCTTGGCACCCTACATGTCAACTACTGCCTCGGCACCCTACCCGTTTACTACTGCTAACGCAATATTCGTTTATATCTAAAATCTTATTCCATTGGGGAAGAGTTCGTGTGTTCAACCAATTATACAGACCAAAGATTTAAATAGCACCGCCTCCCCAACAGTAACTTATGATTTTTGATGGATGTAAACATTGATCAAACTTAAAACAATTTTAATTTCTGAAGCCCCGCGTACTTACACCCACGTGGTGTTGATAAGTGTAACTAGACTATCTGCCCTATCTTATCTTTGAACTCAAGAAAATTCATCAGCGCTTAATCACTTCCGGTATCTCCGAGATGACGAAGTGTCTTTGACAAAATGGCTGAGAGGTGACTAGCGGGGAGGGTTGATTAACTTAGATATTTCATGTTTGCTTTTGGGTTAAACTTTAGAGAAAGAATTCAGAAATAGATTTCTAACATTTAAAGCCCTTCCTAGTTCTGGGAGGTTGGGAGGGGGAAGGGGGGAGGGGTAGGTTGAAGGTGGGGGGGGGGCTCTTTGGTTGATACGCGTCTTGCTATCGCAGGCCCGTTGATATGGGCGGGGAAAAAACAGCGAAGGGCTCGCTTATATAAAGTAGGATGC
>CAXITT010000121.1:1037591-1079915 GCA_964033795.1 Lymnaea stagnalis
CCCCCCCCCCCCCCCGCGTAAAGAAAAAATAAATCAATTCCATGTTTATTTTGTTACCTGGAGAAATTCAAAAGCAGGCAAAGTGGAGATGGGGGGATTTTATCCCCTTTACTCAACACCTGCTTTCCATCCGCTGTGTAGACGCCCCTGACGAAACCATTTAGGGCAGTGTTTCCCAACCCTTTTTTTGTACCACTCCCCACCTGAGCCTTCTTAAAATTCTCATGCCGCCTACCCCGCTTCCCAAAGTGTCATATACATAATATTTAATATTCAAAAATAGGGTTGTTCACTGTAGAAAACTTCAATGATAGGTTTTAGGAAGAAATCACTAGGGAATTATTGAGGAAACATAGTAAGTAAATTTTCAAACCATTTAATAGAGAACTGAAAGTCACTTTTAACGAACGCTTATAATTGAGACTTTAATGATTCTCCTTTTAAATTACAAGTTAAATCATAGAAGACGATTGGTTTTCAAATCCTAGACAGCGCATTTTCGTGTTGCTCCTCTAAACAATCAAATTGACCCCCCTGTGGGGCGTGGGCCCCATGTTGGGAAACACCGATTTAGGGGCACAATTAGCGGTTATAAAGTTGATTATTGTAACGCTAATTTACACTAAGCTTGTACGGAATACTAAGCCCGTTTATTCATTATTCTTATTTAACGCTTTTACTTTTATGTCCATGCCAATTTAACTCAAATCAGATGACAACTTACCCTGGATCAGCATTACATTTAGCGGGGGGGGGGGGGGGGGGGGGGGGGGGGGCGTAAGAAAAAAATGATGGTGGTACTGGTGACGAACTCACTAATTCTTATAGATGTTCATCTTGTGACAGACAATTTTATTTTGTATTAGACATTAGGTGTAAATATTGTAACCCAAAGATAAACGGTTCAAATCCTCTTGAAAAATTGGAATTTCTTTTTTAATTACGTACGGTAATCGCAATTATCAAGTAAGCTCGACTTAATTAAGTTTTAGAAAGATGTTTACACATTTTAGATATTTCACTTATATTATGTTTGTGTTTATGTCAACAAATTATACCAAAACATAATTATTTTACTTATATTTAAAAAAAAAAAAAAGTGACCGTGTTACCTAGGCTTTTGGAAATGAAAATATAACCTGTGTTTACAATTATAAAATACTAAGGCCAAGACTCGTTTTTTAAAAATATATATATAATTTCGACCTGAAATGATTTAACTGTGCACACTTAATAACTTATTATGATATCAGCATATTCCACGTAAAAATAGTTTTAAAATCAAAATCTTTTAAATTTTGACCTTTACCGCTTTTCATTTGGCAAGTCATAGGATTAGAATTAACATTTGTTTTTTTTACTGTTATGAACTGCCTTATTTTAAAGTTTCGCAGCAACCAATTGTGCGTTGGAAAATGGCTGTCGTCAAAATCATAAACTTACACTTACGTTCACTATTGTGGCGCAAGGTGTGTTGGAGTATTTTAGTTTTTGATATCGTCGGATTGTTATGAAAATACTTTTAATACAGTTTGAAGGGTAAAACATAAGTTTGGGAAAGTGGTTTTTGCACATTTTGGGCTCGTCATAATCCCTGGCGGCAAAGCAAGTACACTTTTTTTTTTTGTTTAAACTTCAATGAATATTTTTTAATAATTATTAATTTGTTTAAATTATGTTTACTTTGTTATACTTTGTTAACGCATATAGGACTACTGTAGTCTTTCCTTTTACTCTGAAGTAGGCTACTCTGTAATACTGTAACTGTAAGTGTAAGTATCTCTACTGGGAACAGTCTAGCAGACTTTTAGGTATTTAGGTCTAGATACAGCCAGGCAAAAAAGGGGGTGGGGGGGGGGGCATCACAAGTGCCATCTGAAGAGGGGGTTAAAGTCATTTTTCATGATTCATTCAAAATATTTATTTTATTGTACCTCGAATGTCTTGGGGTCAAAAATTTATAAAATTTGGTTCACATCATTTATGGATGTCTCCCTTAGTCTTAGGCTCAAAAATGTTTATTTGACTGCAAAAATAATTAAAATAATAAATAAATACCTAAACTGTCTACCGCAAAAATCCCTCGAAATAGTGAAAAATCTGCAGAGAACATTCTAGACGAAAACCCAGGAAGGAGTGCGGACACCAAAGGCAAAGTATCGAGGTATTACTATATACATTTTCAGGAGGAGGAAAACTAAATTCAGGCTTTGTCCTGAGTGCATCTTTTGCATGTCATGGCTCTAAGCTACACTCTTGCAGTAGTTGTCTCAAGAACAGAGACTATTATAAATTATAATGTATGCTTATAGTAAATATGGTCATTAAGTTTAAGGAATAGGAAGCAATCCATAAATTGCGTGTCTAATAATTATTAGACTCTAATATGCTTCTATTTTTCTATTCTTAGTTTAAGAAGTTGGAGTCTTGTTGTTAATAAAGAAAGATACAATAAAGATGTCTCTGTTGCCTCCAAAGAAAATTAATAAAGAGGGTTATGATGGAACACCACTCCTCAATCTAAGAGGTGACACTTGTCATAAGAAATCATTTCAAGTAGAAAGGTAATTTTTATTTTAAAAATATTTACTGCACCAGCTCTTATTGTTTTGTTTAAAATTACAAAGGATAAGATAAACATTAAACAGATGCTTTAAGAATGAAAGTAAATTATTAATTAACAAAGAAATGTAGAGAACATTTCTGTTTGACATTATTACCAACACTCACACATTAGCACTGCTCTAGTTTGGAACAAAATCAAGCTTATCTTTTAGCTCTAAAATTTTGAGTATTTGGCTACAAATCTAGAACATGAGTTGTAACATTTGTTCAATTTTTAAAAAAAACTTTAGTCAACATCTGAGTGCGCTAAAAAGTAAAGATGTCAGAGAAGAATCTCAAGATTTGCATTTGTTTCCTGTTGCCACTGAGTGTGCCTGTACTAGAAGAGTAACAAACTTTAAAGTTGGCAGGGAAACACGACTATCAGAGAGACTTGGGTTTAAAGAAAAGATTGAGAGCAGCGATGAGGAAGATGAGAGATTTAATGATGGTGATGACTGTGAGTTTTAATAGAAATATTTTTTTTCCATTTATCTCTTGCAGTTGTAAGGATCAGTTAAAAATATAATTTTACATTTATTTTAAAAGAACCTTTGCTCATTTCAAAATAATTTTCTTTGAAATATCCATACTGCAATCAAAATGCATCCTACCAAAGTTATAAATTGATGTTTTTAATTTTGTACTTAAGATGTGGTGACATATAATATAAATAATTATTCATGTTCTTTTTTTTGTATTGGACTCAAGCTCTTAGCCTAAATAGCCTGCTCGAAACTTTTCAAAAATTTTCTACCCGCATTTTGACCCCATTGCAAGTACAAAGCATTGTAAGGCTGGCTGGGAGTTATAGGACTAATGAAGCAGTCACTAAAGATCATTGCAAGCTGGTAAGTTGCTGATCAAGAAAAATCACAAACCTAACCATTTTGATAAATGTCCCAGTAAAAATAGAGTATCTAACCTATGTTATTAACTGGGCTTAGAAATTTGTCCTTCATATTAAATTATTGTGTGTTTAATTTTAAGGTCCAAATGCTGTTGACCTCTTCCAATCAACCTATCCAAGTTGCTACACTGATGGTGCTAGCCAAGATGGTGTCTAAGGCATGTACAATGGAGTTTTTGCTGTTGGAATACACAGAGCTGTTAGACTGTCTGCTTTCTCTGGCATCAGATCCACCTGATCATGAAGTCCAGATCTCAGCGCTGAAGGTCATTGTCCAGGTCTGTCTTTGAAAAGCCTCATTAGTTGTGCATGTGAATTAAGTTAGTCTTCCATTGTACTCTATGACAGTGGGTATACATAGACTGACTTAGAGCTGGTCATTCAACAGGACCCCTAATTTGGTGAGTTAATAGGGGTTGTCTTGGAGGACCAACTTACATGGGAAATGACAATAATGACAGTGGCGGCTACATAGGACCTGGGATAGTTAGTGTGCCTCAGACTTATGACCACTTTTCAACCCTTTTCCATATTTTAAAATTATCTTCATTTTGTTGTGGTCAAGGTCTATGAAATCTGGAAATAATCATTCAATTTTACATTTTATTTGTGTTTAATTTTTTTTTAAGCTTGATAAACTAAAAGGTGATAAGAATGTTTTCATAACCCTTTCTTAACCACTTTTTTAAACAGTATTTGGAATTAATTTGAATGCTTTCATCTTTTCATATCTTAAGTTTTTAAATCTCACAAAATGCAACTCACTCCTGTCTAATATTAGATCACTCAGCACACCCACCTGATGTCACTGTGGGAGAAACCAATAGAAGACATTGTCTACTCACTGCTGCATTCACTCATCAAAAGCAAGGACTCTGCTGAAACTCTGAAGCTGACCTGCCTCAGGGTGATGAGAAATTTATCCAAACTCCAGGACTACGCAATGAGAGTGAAACAAGACATTTTTTCACTTCTCAGCTTGACTCAGGAAAACATGAAAATGAAGGTAATTCACAAAGATGGCTTTTTTAAATTTTTAATGTATGTCTATTATTAAATTACTTAATGGACTTATAAACTAAAAAATGTGTAAAAGAACATTTTATCCTACATGTTTTTGTTTATAAATAAATGTACATATAATCAAGTGCCAATTCCAGACCACTAGTACATTTTAAAGGATTATAAATACTTCCTGCAATTTGGCCTGTTGCAATCAGTGCCATGTTTAACAGTTAATCTTAAAGGTACACATTTAATGAAAAGAAATCGCCTTAGTTTAACATCCAATTGCCAACATATTGCACCAGTAGGATTGTGATCATGTTGGAATGTCTATGAAAATATTACATGATTTGGTATCTAACATAAATAAAACAAATACATCTCTTGAATGTCAAAATATACAATCTTTTTTTTAAAAAATGGTCAGCACCTGCTGGTTATTTTTTGCAAAAGCTAAAAAATGAGATAAGTTTGATTATACATATTTACACAACTATTTCTGAATCCCCAATGCTGCTTTCAATGCCCTTGTTGTCTCAGTGATTTGGTGATATAGTATAACAATGTTCAATAAAGCATTTAAATTTTAGAGCTAAAGAGTGTCCCCTGAAAAGAATGTATCTCTTGTGCTTGGGTTTTTTATCTGCTTTGAATATGATTACCATAACAGTACATTTTACCTATTGTATATATTTGAGCAGTCATAAAAAAAAATGTTGATGTAAAACAGCGGTTCTCAACCTGTGGGTCGCTGGGGTTGCACAACCCTTTTCCAGGGGTCACTTAAGACCAACTGAAAACACATATGCTCTACAGTTCTGAAGTAGAAATGAAAATAATTTGTGGATGGGGGTAGCCACAACATGAGGAGCTCTATTAAAAGGTTAGGGCATTAGGAAGGTTGAGAACCACTGTTGTAAAAATTAGTTATACATGTAACAATGAAAGCCATGGAATATCTTCAACGTAGACATTAGATGTATTTCAAGACTCTTTAATTGCCATAAGAAATTTTTGATTCGTCCACTCCAGTCTTGTATCATTGTTATCACAGTTCCTGGTAGATATGGAAAAGTCTGATTTATCCGGGATTCAAAATGTGTTTTGTTTCCAACATGTCCCACAAGAGACACTCCACCTGTTGAAATATTTATACAAACATATGTTTGTTGATCTTCTGGGCCACTCGCTTGCTGGTTGACATGTTACACGTGGCATCCATGTGACTCTGTGTTTACAGGTATCAGGAATGTAGGTGCTATAGTAACTTTACTGAATCTTGAACATGTGCTCTGCTGATGTGGTCTACTGATGTGGTGGTAGCTTGTTGACATTGAGCCTCTGATCTACTTGTTGAAGTTGGGGTGGGGTCCCCCCTTGTGCTACAAAAGTTTAAGTTAAACACTCCAAGTCAAGTTTTCACATCCTATATCAATGTTTGACATTTGTGTCTGACTGTCAATGTGTGCCATTTGTGTCTGACTGTCAGTATTTGACATTTGTGTCTGACTGTAATTTTTTTACCTTTGTGTCTGACATAGGTTCCATAGTCTCGTGTATTTAAAAAGTAAAATGACATCAACAAATCCAAATTGAAATCTTCTTTTGACAAATATATTTTTTCAGGAAATTTACCTAGATATATTGCAAGGAATTATACAGAAATTTAAAGCAAAAATTTCTAAAGATGTCCTTGACACCCGACTACTTCCTGTGTTAACTTCAATGTTGATTCAAGGACCATGGTAGGTGGAATTTTATCCAATGATGTTTCTTGCCACTTCCCTCCCTTTTCAACCATGTTGTGATGTAAGCCAAACACGTGTGCTATAAACATTTCTTACACAGTTTCCTTCTGAATTATTAGAGAAAGTGCCTGTCTTTATTTTTAATTTGATATGCACTCTGCACTTTAAATAAGAACCTCAACTGAAACTTTGTGAAAAGGTTTGATATTTTCATGATTAACACTTGTCCTTGACCCCCCCCCCCTCCCCCCACCCACCCTTGTGAAAATTTCATTTAACTCTTTACCCCAACAAGTGAAAAGGTTTATATACATATATGGCCAACAGGTGGGCTGGAGGTAATTCAGGTGGTGATGGTATGAGAAGTGAGAAGCACATCTGGTAAAAAACAAAACAGAATTTCCCAGTGTTGGCATCTCAGTAGCGAAGCGGGGAAGAGAGCTTTCCAAAAAACTATAGCGGAAAAGTCAATCAAGAAAATCAATAACAAGACGACTGTTAATTTCCTCACAACCTAAAGGCCCATGTACTTGAGGAATTTTAATGTGTGTTATATTCCCATAAATATATATCAGAATATATAAATGATGGGTTGAAGATCTAATTAATGCTTTGGATTTTGCCATTTAAAACATAAAAGTGATATTTAATCATCAAATCTAAGTACTCTTGCTACTGGGGGAGTTAAACGCAGTGAAATGGATTAAGTTTAACGGGATGTGCAAAGCTGGAGTTTTTAAAAGAAATGTGTTGCTAGGAATCTTTTCTGACTCCAATTTTGTTGTATTTCAACAGCAAAGTTCAGTGCCAGAGTTTAATGTTGCTGACATGCCTGGCTGAAGATGAAATCAGTAGAGCCGCTATTCTGTACAGTCCGCAGATAGTGGCCTTGTGCACCCACTGTAATAGAAACTCCATGTGCAGGTAATTCAATATTTGGTGATTTCCCGAGACAATCATAATTATCTCATTTTATCATTAATTTGTTTCTTATATAAATAAATATGAGACTAATCAGGAGGAGGTACTGCTAACAATTGCATTATTTTACTTACTCCGGCTTACAAGTTTTAGTTTTATAATTATCAAGTAATTTGCTCAAGAAAACCTGTGTGATATAATTCTTAGGGACTTAATTAATTCAAATATATTACAAAAGAATTCCAACCAAACTGGTTAACCGTAATATTTTTTTCTACAACTAAACACCATTAGTCCTAAAAAATATTATTTTATAGCTTTTTCCCCTGCATTCTGGCTTAAACTTTTTGACCATAGATACAACTGCACACAATAATGACTGTATACGAGAAAATAAATTTTTTGCGCTGCATGCTTTTATTTAAAACGTACCATTTTATTATCAAAATAAGTTTTTTTTAACCTGTATAAAAGGCCCATTAGAGTTGATAGGGAAAATTTGTAATGATTTAATTTCTTTCTATCACAGGAGAGTTACTGTCTTCAGCTGCAGTTTGTTGCAACAAATGTTGAATGTCAAATCTATATCAGATGCAAAGCAATTTATGTCTTGTGTTGCAGGTGAGCTGTCCACTACTAATAGAGCCAATTTTTAAAGCAGTACATATCAAAGTATCAAGAGAAGTTTTGAAACTGACTAAGTTTGTGTCACAAAGTTTTCTGGAGTTGTTTTTTTTTCTCAACATTTTTATTATATTCAGTGACAGAAAAACAAATTAAAACAAGGTATAACTAAGCAATCTTGTCACCCATCTGTTCTCATCCCACAGATTTTTTATCTAACTAAATTAATCAGATATATGTCCTAAATTAGAATTCAGATTAGCATATAGCAGGCTTAGGTCTGTCATTTTTAAAAAAAATTTAAAACAATCTTTTTATTACAATGAGATTGGTTAGTAATAATTGTTTGTTTTATTATTATTTATTGTTATTAATATATAAAAGTTAAAATAAGTATTTAAAGAAACAATAGCTTACAAACAGCAAAGTAATGTGATTCAATAGCATTATCTGAAGCAGGGGGAAAAATTTGTGGATTTTCATTTGTAGGCCTTAAGTCACACAACAATATCTAAGAACTTTTTAGTTAAACTAAATTATATTTTTTTCATCAATATTATTGCCTTTTTTGGTTTTAAATCTCTTTATGTTAACTTATTGTACAGATTCTTCATTTATTTTAAAATTATTTTACAGGTTCTTTATTTATTTTAAACTTTTTGTACAGATTCATTGTTTATCTTAAATTTATTTGACAGATTCTATTACTATGGCACAAAGTAAAGAAGGGGAGAAAATGAGAAGAAAAGATGTAAGACTGAGTTCAAGCTTTAGAAAAAATTGCATGGACTGTGAGCAGTGGCAAAACTTGGATGATCTCATTGACTGGCTTGTTCTACTTTTGGAAAAACAAGGTTGGGGCAACCGGATTTTCAAAATACAGAAAAATTAATAGTTTTTTTATATTTATAAGTGAAATGTATAAATGTAAATGGGGAAAATGGGAAAAAGATTAACTTTTTTAATTAGGCTATTTACAGAGGGATGCAGACTCCAATCGACTAACGTGTGATCTAAACATTATTGGTGACATCAACAATGATCAGCTGACTTGCCTCTCAGCTGTGGTTGGCTGCTTGAATAATTTATGCTCATGGCCTCTGAGTCGCCCAAAGACCACCAGAGACTACAACCATGTCTGTGATGATTTTTTCACTGAGGAAAATTTCAGGTGATTTCTTCCATCCCCTTGCATTATGGTATATTATTATTATAACATTGTAGGATGCTATCAATAAATCTGTTTTAACTTATAGGGCTAAGTGTTGGTGTTGTGTTTTTGTTTTTATTTATAAACCAAATTTATTTTCTGGATGACATAAATATGTCTACAAAAATATTTTTACTTTCAAAAAAAGAGTTTTTGCTTTTCCTGAGGAACTCACTTAGCTTTCACTATGAGGAATGCACTTAGTTTCTTTATTTTACTTTAGGCAGAAATAATGCAGGAAGTTTGTAACATTTCAAAGTTTATAAAAATCAATATCTTTATCTAAACCAATGCTGTCAACTTTATCAGAACATGATATGCCGCTTACACTCGATTATATTTGACATTATTTGACATTTATTTATTTTAAAAAATCTTCTTGAGGTCACAGATATTTATAATTAATTTGTCTGGATATTTTGACATATTTTTTTTAAAGAGATACTTCTTTGTATCTTGACACTTACTTTGCATGCCTGACTTTTACTGTACTGAAATTATTTTTTTTGGCTTAGAAGTCAAGTTCAAGGCCTCAGACACCACCATGGTGTTTACTTGTGGGAAAAATCTGGGCCTAAAGTTATGGCACTGTTCAGACAAATTGCTCAGAGGGTGGCAATGAACTGCTCAAAAAATACAAAGGCCAATAATCCAACTTCAAAAGGGGAAGAAACCTCCAACTCAACATCACTGCTAGGAATATCTCAGCAAGAAATGGAACTTTTGAAACAGCTTCTCAACTATCTCACTCTGATGTCTGTCATTTCATGTTCTTTTAAAAAACCACCAACCACAGAAAAGTGTTTGGACTCCCATGAGGGAACCAATCAAAGCTCAAAGAAAAGATTGAAAGAGGAACTAGCAGAAAAACAAATTTTTGCTGAGAAGAGGATTTTGCGGCGATCTTTAGTGGAAGAGGGAATTTTTTACTTAGTGGGACAAGTGATGCCACTGAATGATGTTCACTTAAAGGTATGTGACGGTGTTGTAATAATTTATGTAACGGTTTGTCATAAATTATTTGTTATGATCTCCTTCATATTGTCCTTTTGAGTTCTGTTATTCATTCTTAGATAAGTACGTAATGCCTATACTTTTTACATTTTTAAATTTTTATTTAAAAAATGCCTCAACAGATTCAAGTGTCAAATAATTTTTTATAATATTTCTTTTTTAAAATTACAGATTATGGGTACAACAATTCTTCGTCTATGTCTTCAGCCAACAGATGGTAAAGCTGAGCAGGTTGCCCAAATAAATGCAGTAAAAGATAGGTATAGCTCATAACGATAATGATGAATCATATTTTCAGTTTGTTTTCACAGACAGCAGATTCATACCAATGATAGGGGATTGGGGGGGGGGGGATTTGCCCATTGAACATGTAAGTTAGCTGAGGGGTTTGAATAAGGAACTGTAGTAGAGGCTTGACGGGCTAGCAGATCAAGTATATTCTTTGTTATTATTTTCTTTATGATATATCAAACATGTGAGAAAAGCTGCTCATTAATTGTGAATATCTGACTTCTGTTAGAAATGTTAAAAAAGACATACACTTAAGTAGGGCATGTGAATATTTCCTATGGGAGTATAAATATTAATGTATGTGTACCGGGTATGAGACATGTCACAACAGAGATCAATGTTTATATTTGTTTGTGGAAACTCATCTTTTGTTTTATATTTTTATATTTTATGTTCAAATCTCTTTTCACTTTACAGTTATCTAGTGTTTCAACTGACTTAAGTCAATTGGATTGAAAAGAATTGCCCAAAAGATTTGAATAACTCACTGATACTGAAATAGAAATGTGATTAAATAGTCTGTACTATTTTGTAAAATCTTCAACTCATCAAAATTTCAGCCTTACCTAAATCAAATTTAAAATTCAGGTGCACAATTATGTCAATAATATCTTTTAGTTAATTGTGTTCAAAAAAATAAAAAAATGTTTAAAAGATGTTTTTTAACCAATTTTTGAATTTTTGTTCCTCCAATGACCAGACAAAGATCACATTCTACCACCATGCCACCCAGGCCCAGCTCTGCGAAGCATGAGGCTCAGAGAAAGTACAGCATGGACCAAAGACAACTGAAATTAAAGCAGAGGCCCCAAAGTTCACATCCTGTGTTTTCCAAGCCTTCTCATGACACTGAGTTAAGGTCAGCAGCAGCAAAAATAAAAAGGTGAACAAAGACCATAATTTAAATTATAAAAGGATTGTTTAAAATTTTACTGCCAGGAATGTTGAATTGTTTCACTGAACATGTGCATAAAAAAAAAAATTTTAAGTTAACACTAACAACCAAAAAATCCCCCTTTCAAGTGTTGAGTTTTCAAGGCAGACAACTCCGACATCATACCAAGAATGCACCAATTATACGTGGTTCTGTCCCCTTACTCCAAGAACGAGTAAAAAACCTTTATTTCAACGTACAACTTCCCCTCTTGGCCCTATAAGACCGAAATCAGCCAATGTCAGCTGGCTTTTGGCTGACGATGTGAGTAACAGAGCTGAACAGACAGAAAATAAGGCAATGAATACTCTCAAGAAGCCAGGTAAACAAGATATTCTCTACTACTTTGTAACATAATTGTTTTTGCATAGTTATGGTTGTTCATTTTTTCTCTTGTAGACAAAGCAGAGAATATCTTCATCAAATTTTTAAAGCATTTTTATATCATCAAAAGCCTACATTGTAATTTAGCTTATGCAGCAAAGTACCAACAAGAAATGCATTTCTTGAGTTATAGGATAAGAAAATAGAAGGGAAGAGTGTTGTGTTCATAATATTGCTTTGTGAGAACTTTGTGATGTAAATTATGTGCCTTGAAATGTACAGACGTGAGACATAAGGAATGGTAAATGGCTATTGAAGAGAAATGAGATGATAGGACATAGATGTTTTAAGTACAGAAGTGGGATGATGGGACCTTGGTTTCTAAAGTAAAGAAATGGGATGCTAGGACCTAGGTTTATAAAGTAAACAAATGAGAATCTATTCTGTGATCCCTCCAGATCCAATGCCCTGTAGAGGTTACAAGAAATTTTTTATTTGAAATCAAAGTTGAAAGCCCTTTTGAAATAAAACCATGTGAGGACCACCAATAGATTACAGCTGGTCTGAAGTGCCATGGGAAATTTACCTGGTATTAATGTTGAAGAATTGATATACCGAATGGGTACCAACATGTCTATTTTTAAAGTACTTAAAATGAAGGGATTACTTTTGTTTGGCACTGTTATTTCCATGGACCTAATATTGTAAGTTGCTATAATACTTTTCCAATGAAATGGGCACCGATCTGTTTCTTACAGGTACAGTGCCATTTTCTGATTACCCGTAATATAAAAAAAACAAAAGTCATTAAACACAGGAAGTAACTCCCTGTTTTTGTACAAGTTAACTCCCTTTTCGTACTAGTATGTTTTTAATAAATAAAACCATGCGATTGCCGCTGTGTTTTTGGTGCTTCCAAACCTTAAGTTTATTTATCACAATTCTTCTTATTACAAGTGATATCTAACACAAGGGACCTCTTGATGTCACCCCTGAACCCGGGCAACAACATTGTCGCCGACAGCTGCCCCAGGGTGCTGCTGGCTGCTGCCGGGGATATTCTTAAGGGAATCTTCAGTCCAGACAAACAGCTCAAGCGAAACAGTCTGCTTTTGTTACATGATTTGGTGCTTCATGGGAAAGTAAGTCTATTTATAGAATCCTGACAAGTTTTAATCTGTTGTGTAGTAATGAGCCCATTTAGTTCCCAGAAAGAAAGAGCTACAACAGTGCTACTGCTTAGCATGTTGTTAAGATTTCAAATTTTGTGATGTAACATGTAACAACATTAAACAGTGCAGTACTTGCAAATGGAAGTGTTCAAGAGCTTATATTTAACAATAATTTATTTTGATTAGTATTTAATTTTTTTACTCGTGTAAAACTGTGCTCACTTGTACTCTAGTCAAATAGAGGTAAAACTGTGCTCACTTGTACTCTAGTCAAATACAGGTAGAACTGTCTTAACTGTTAAAATTTGTTTCTGTTCCCAGAATGAACTACATATGGAGCTCTCCAAACTTGGCTGTGTTCCTAAACTTGTTGATTTCTTGAGAATCAACGATGATGACCAACTGATGGAGATTACAGGTAACAATAACCCAGTTTTTAATTGATATGAGTTTACCTATTTTTTATATACTATGGAGGTGAACTGCACAAGTCTGAATCAATGATTTTAAAACTCAAGGTGTATTGTAAATTTTTAAAAAAATCAACTGAAAAATCTTTATTACAAAATTTAAAAAAATTATTAGCAACAAAATAAAACATATTAAAACTGTTGAATCATCTTTCCTTATTCTGCCTGCTTCATATTTACAAAATGGCCCCAAGCATACAGAAATTGCCAGCATTCGTATCTGTCAAATATTCTAGTTGTTGAATATTTGGCTCATTGTCTAGGTTTATGAATCTCGCTTTTGTTTAAATGTCTTGTAAATCTTGTCACACAACAGACTAGGTTGATTCAACAAACAATACGCTTCAAGGTCCATAAGTCATTTATTTGATGACAGCATTACTAGATTAATGCGTATCACAGTTAAGTGAACATGAATCCAAAAATATATGGCAATATTCCAATCAGCAAACATATCCTGACATCCACTATCTCCAAAAAAAGGCGTCTCGCTGTCGCGAGTTCTATCTCTCGTCTACCCTCTGTGAACGTACTCCCCCTTACTCAAACAGTTGTCTCCCCTTTTATACCCCAAATCTCATGCCTCGTTCACTCCACTATCATTCGCCCGTGACATGAAATTAGTTCACAATCCGCATTCGTCCTCAAATCAACACACACACACTACCTCATGATTTCATGACCTTGACAGTATCCATATCTAACCAATACTTCCAGTCCGGCTATCATATGCCTTCCAGAATTACATTATGTCCCTAAAATTAGACTATTGCATCCAGGCATGACCATAACACATATACTTATATTACATAAAGGTCTGACCATTGCACGCATACTACTGTCCAGTGATCGGAGGATTTGTCAACTCTTCAACTTCCATGGAGGCTCTGTGATGCTGATGGCCCTCCTTCATGACAAACCATCAGATGAGTTGAAGCAGGCAGTAATGAGCACTCTCAACACACTCAACTACAGTCAGTAGACATCTTTCATTAAATCTTTTTTTTTTGGTTGCTTTTATATTTAAAACTATTCAGTTTTTTATTAGTGTGTTTTATTGTCAACACAGAGATCTGGGCCTTATCAATTCATAAACAGCGTTTTAAATGAACGAATCATTAACGCACAAGCAAATAAACATACTACAAGTGATTCATCGGGGTGGGAGATTTTGAGTGCAAGGTGGATTTGAAATATAGTTACCTTTCTACATAGGTGAATTAAGTGTCTGGCAAAGATTTATACTTTTAATTTGAAGAGTATTCAAATAATTTCTTGTTAAATCTTTAACTTTTAGACATTGGGCGGTCTTCTTTACCTTGCTGTTTTAATCAATACTTTTGTTATAAAATTTTTCATCTTTTCAGTTTATCACTGCATCAGAAATCGCTAAAAGCTTTCAATATTATATTGGTTTTCTTTTTGCACTTTGAAAGAAGATTAGAATTCAGTTCATAATCACAACATGCTGGTCCATGTTTATAGCTCCCCCCACCCCAACCAGGTCCCTCCCACCCCAACCAGGTCCCCCCACAATGGATGTTGATCCTAACTTACCCCTGGTCATTCCCAAATCATTTGCACATGGGTTCCCTAGCTACTAATTTACCTATCCTAGCATGAGTGAAATTCATATCAATCTAATCTATGTGGATCATAATTTATGTTGATGTCAGCATTTGCCTGTCTCCTCAGTGGTCCACACAGACCCAGCCAGAGACACAACAAGACAACCAGCTGACATATGGGACCATGTGAGTAGTTTATTTGTAATTGTTTAATGTAATTTTATCATCAGTGAATTGTGTCCTTAAAGCTTGATAATGCCAGGAATTGACTTTTTTTTTTTAAACTTAAACTAAAAGACTAAAGAATTTCTATCAGACCTTCTATAATAAATTGATAGCTTTTTCGCAATGGAAACGGTCATCTCCTGACATTTACTGTGGTAAAGGAGATACAAAATACTGCAAAGTAAATAAACATGTTTGTGCTTATCTTATGGCTTTTGATCTATATATTTGTTGCCTTCTTATTGCCAGATAATGGAACGCTGGGAAGGAGAGGACAAAGTTGTGGATGTGCTCAAACAGTTTTTGTGATAGTTTTATGTACTGAAACCTTTTTTTGTGATAGTTTTCTTTACTCAAACAAGTTTTGTGATAGGTTTACTTAACTGAAACAGATTTTGTAAAAGGATTATTTTAATGAAACAGTTTTTGTGATAGTTTCACATTAGGGAAACATTTTGTGATAGGTTTATATTTTACTACAAGAGTTTTTGTGATACTTTCACCTTAATGAAACATTTCATGGTTGGTTTATTTTACCATACTGAAACAGTTTTTGTAGGTTTACTTAACTGAACATTCCAGTTTGTATTGCAATTGGTAGTTTTTTAATTATCTATGCAGAGAGTGCTTTGAGGTGTCAGTCGGAATTTTTATGTTAAAATCCTGGAGTCATTGTCTTGAGGGTTGCCTAACTTGATGCGGTCTTGTCAAAAACAATGTCATTTTCTCTTTTTAGTTGTCATCTACACCAGTGCTTCCCAAAATTGTATTTTCGTGACAGGTTATCTTTAAACTCTCGCTGTTGTCCCCACTAACAGTTTTATTGCCTACACTGGCCTAAAGCTGCTAACAAAGGCCTATAGGTAACATATAATAGATAAGAATTTTCACATGGTTTTCATTTATTATACTGTCATAGGCCTATCGCCAGTATGTCACGATAATCTAACCTAGATTTACCAAATTTTTCTGTTCTTCTTTCGGTGACCCGGTAATTTGCTGTCGTGACCTGAAAACGGTGATCGACACTAACACTCTTCTTTTTTGTATTTTTTCTTACCCCCAAGCAGATTTATTACTTATTCAACTCAGCATTATTACAATTTGTTATACAAATGAAGATTTGGTTTTATTAATAGAAAATTGTATGCAGTATAATTTTTAATCAACATAATTTATGTGTCATTTATTTTTTTATTTTTTTGTCATTGAAACTTTTTTTTGCCACTTTTTATTTGATTTTTTATAAAATGAACCAACTGATAATTTGAATATGAATTTGTAAAAATTTTCTTTTTTTTTAAACCACCACTTGGACAAAATCTAGTGATTATTTTTTAAACTAACCAGTTTCTTACAAAATTTGAATCTGGTATACTTCAGTTTTACAAATATTCAACATGGTGTTATTTGAGTGCCATGCTCCTCACTGCTGATGTCGCGCTCAGGTTACTTCCGTAATATGGATTTCTTGAAGCCTCAAACCTCAGGGGTGAATCAACTGACACAGATATTCACATGTGTGTTCACACTGAGCAGGCACAACTATGTCTTCTGATGCAGAATGTTTGTTTATATATATATATATATATCAATATTACATTTATGTGTTAGAGCAGCATTCAGCAATCTTCTGCTGCATGTGGCTCTCTAAATTCAAATGAATAAATTCAGATTTTTCTTTTGCTTTATCCAGCAATGAAGGGGAAAATTTAAAAAAAAGAATAAAAACTTTGATAATTCCATTTTTTTAAAAAAACAAAACAAAGCTGCTGACAAAGCATGCTAAATTATAAAAATAAGACAGTATTGGGTCTGTGTATCGCCAGCTGACAATGCACTTCAAATCTCAACAAAACTGTGCAAATGAAACTTGTTGGTCTTGTTTTTTTCACAAAGATTGGCTCGTGGTCACAGAAAGCTGAGAATTCCACTAACAATTCCTCAGTGCGAACATATCTTTAGGGCCTCAATAAGTTCATACATCTAGGACAGTTATCCTGTTAAAGATTCCTACATAACCTAGCTGGCTTGACACAAGCAAGGAAGTCTCCAAGGGAGAGCACCTAGTCCAGTACCAGGGTTTCATTCAACATATCTGAATTTCCTGAAAAAGCTTTTAAATTAGAATTTATTAAATTTCTGACATCTGTGTATCTATAAAATGATACATTTTCCACTGCAGCAGTGGAATTTATAAAATTCTCAATTTACATTGGAAATTTTATTTATATTTAATTTTTGATATGACAAGTTATTGTGGTGAGTACAAATTAGAAATGTGGAAATAACATGCATGCCAAATTCATTAACAATGCCAAAATTCCTTTAAAAATGTTCATTTAAAAGGATATTTTCCTGATTACATAATCAAGAAAACCTTATAAATTATATTGTGTATCCGTCCAAAGAAAACCAAATGTTTACACTGCTTTTTTTTTACCACACTTTGACTAGCTTCATCTAGTGCCAGTTTAGGCCTGTTTTTTTAGCCTCAGTCTGAAATTTATTTCTGCTCTGGTGCTTTATTGTATTGCTTTCTTATACTATTTCTTTATTCTGTGCTTTTAGACTTTCTACAAGTTTTTATTGAACTGTGTTTTTAAATCTATTTATAAATTTTAATTTTTTTTTAAATTAATTTTCTTTTAAACATTTTTTTCATTGTTTATTTCATCACATTGGTATTATTTGCCAAATAAGCTGTTTAGTTATTGCACATTTTCTAATAGTAGGCCTTATAATATTTATTTTTTTATTTATTTTACACTGCAATTTCTGCTTTCACCATCATTGGCTTTATTTTCCTCTGCAATATTTTTTTTGGGAACTTTTTGTATCTTCTTATTCCTTTTTTGAAAATTGTGTTCTATGATGTTACTTTTCTAGCACGATATTTTTTGTTCAAAAGAATATTATAAAGTCGTTTCACAAGTCTATATGAATAAGCAATTTATTCTCTTTATTCTCAAATATTCTGTGTTGTTACTTTCTGTTGAAATTTGTTACAAATAAACAAACATTATACCCTCCACCTGTCCTTGTCTTATAATGCTGCATATTAATGTCCCACATACTGTACATGAGGTTGGAAGCTGAGTGTAGCCTTCAATGAATATAAAAAAAACGTACATATTTTATATGCACGCATATTTAGGCCTACATTTATGCATACATTTATATCGGTAGCTGCACAAGGTGGATTGAAAAAAGAAATTAAAAGGGGTGGGGTGGGAATCCAGTGGAGAGGACCATGGTACTGATGGTTAAGTAGATTATTTAGACTCTTATAATGTTTCTTTCATGATAATCTCTTAAATCAGGCCTGCACAACATGCGGGCCGCACGTGGCCCGCCAGCATCCATGTGTGGCCCATCGAAGTAACGAAATATTCTTTATTTTTATTATTTTCTTAATAGCTTTCCCCCTGTCCTATTTTCTTTTAGCCCGCTTAAGTTCTGTCCTATTTATTACGGCCCGCACAAGTTGTTCATAAAGTATTACGGCCCGACTTAGATTTTGAGTTGTGCAGGCCAACAGGTGGAGAAAAAAAATAGGTGGGGGGTGTCTTGAATCCAATGACACCCCTCCCCCATTCCAATGAAACCAGCATAATAATAGTTATTGAAATATTTCCATTTCGATATTCCTTATACCCCCTATGACAGCAGTAGTGTTACGAGGCACATTCTTGCACAAATCGTTCTTTCACTTTTAATCCTTTACAGATAGTAGAGAGTCCCCCAACCCAACCACTCCCCATAATTTAAGTCATCCCGCATTTGTTGAGCATCGATGGTCACCCTGGCAAGAAATGTCAACTTATACGCTTTTCTTCAATGCTTCGGACGCGTTTAAAAATAGATTTCATAAACCTCATTAACTAGCTATTGTCTGACCTGTTTTGTGTGTGTGTATCTGTCATATTTGTTCTGGGTGTTGTAGGTTTTTTTTTTTCAAATTAGTATGAGTGTCCGGGGGAAGGGGGGGGGGGTTGAAAGTAAGTCCTTGTAAGAAAGATTGTTTCTGTTGTGCGTCAGTAATGTAGGCCAGATTCCTCTGCCGGGGTAGACCATTTAAATTTGTAAAAAAAAAAAAAAAAAACTGCAATGAGTTACAGTCTGTCCTGACCCTGACGGGCCTAGAAGGTATTTTATAGCGGAGTGCTGACTAAAGGTTTACATTATGAGTGCAGTCATGTAATGAAGTCAATAGGTTAAAAAGAGGGTGGGTGGATGGCCAGGTGACGTAATCATTTTTTCCCCCGGAGATCCCGCTCTATGCCGAACATGGCTCATGAAAATGTCCACCAGGTCTGGTATCTTCGTGCCCCCCACCAATATCCCAACCCCCACCAGAATCAAGTGGTGATGTCGTAATTTTGATACGTATCTTTAGATGAGCAAAAAAAATAAAGTCACTTTTAAGATCTCAATAATCCAACTAGGTAGTTTTTATTATAGTTACCCGGCGTCATAACTTCTGAAAAGGCCACCAAATGGGATGTCCACCTCCTAGCCACTTTCATAAGTTAATGTTTTTTGTGATTTACAAACTTAACTAAACATCTGATTGGATGCTTGAAAACTAAACTGAATTCCAAGATGAAACGAAACAAAACCACTTAAAACGTGTCAGCTTTCATTCTTCTGCCCCATTAAAAAGGATCTAAGATCCAACAGAAGGATCTAGAACCAGACCAGTGTTATGCCTTTTAATTGTCAATTAAAATGTATTTGTGATGCCATTCTAGATATTTTGTTTTATTTTTAATTTGGTTTTAAAAAACGGCAAAGAAATAGTTCACATTTTGAAAACTATTTTATTTTCCTTCTAAATCTGTATTATGTAGATATGTAAAAACTCTGCATACAGTTCACATCCTGTAGAAGGGATTAACAATGAAGTAGGTCAACACTCTGGCTTATTTGAAATCCGGAGTGCCTAGAGTCCCAAGAATCTTGTTCGGACGTCTTGCGCAGGTTCGGGCGTCTTGTACAGGTTTGGCAATCAAACAGTTTTCCTAAATTGTTTTTAACTTTAAAAAACCCCAAAACAAGTTATGAGATGCACACCACGTGATGAGTTTCTAAAGTTTCATTTGTTTAGCACATCGTGGTTGTCTCTTCCTACTTTCCGATTCTCCAACACCGGTTAAAACTAACAACAGTATGTCAGGTGGGGTGGGGGGGGGCAGAGGCGTAGCTAGAGGCTTAGCAATAGAGTGTTTGGCGTAAGGCGACATTATTAATTTTTTACACCCCCCCCCTTCTAACTTTTCAACTCTGAAACCCATTATTGTCATTTTAAAAAATCCCACCATGTCTCATTTTTGGGCCCCAACTAAGTTGCGCGCGCCGGGGACATCTGTCCCCTCAGACTCCCTTAGGTAACGCCTCTGGTTGGAAGGCATTGGGGGGGGGGGAGATGGAAGGGATGAGTAATGGCTGGTCCCCATCTCAAGCCGATGCTACCATCTGTTCTATTGTCATTTTAAAAAATCCCACCATGTCTCATTTTTGGGCCCCAACTAAGTTGCGCGCGCCGGGGACATCTGTCCCCTCAGACTCCCTTAGGTAACGCCTCTGGTTGGAAGGCATTGGGGGGGGGGAGATGGAAGGGATGAGTAATGGCTAGTCCCCATCTCAAGCCGATGTTACCATCTGTTCTTGTTGTCATCACAACACAGGACCAGGGAATGTTAATGAATTCCGCAGAGACATGCAATTAATGGGCGAGGCTTGGCTGTTCCTTTGTACGAGGTCGGCGTCTGGCCACGACTGATGAGATGGGCTATGTCAAGCCAGCAAAATGATGTGGTTGGTTGGTGGGGCTTTCAGATTTTTAAGATAAGAAATGCATAATGTTATCTGACGATTCTACAGCAAGGAATAATTTGCGTATCTGAGAGGTGCATGCCATTCATTGCGTTAATCCTGATGTATTAGTTATAGTTTCATAAATCTATATGCAGGGGTGGGTCTCGTAGGAACACAAGGGAACGGCGTTCCTACAATTTCTTCTAAGTAATAAGTAGGGCCTTCATATTTATTGGGGAGGTGGGAGGATCTTGTGAGGGTTCCATCACCTTTTTCCTTGCAGGACTTGACCCCTGGCTATAGCTAAGGGGTCTTAACGTGCCTGGTCAGACTACTCAATACTTTGGGTACATGTACTTCGGGAAGGTTGTCAAGATGTGCATTCAGGGTCGTCAGTCATGTTGTGTACATGAATTTAGGGTCGACAGTTATGTTGTGTACATGAATTTAGTGCTGTCAGTCATGTTTTGTACATGAATTTAGGGTCGTCAGTCATGTTGTGTACATGAATTTAGGGTCGTCAGTCATGTTGTGTACATGAATTTAGGGTCGTCAGTCATGTTGTGTACATGAATTTAGGGCCGTCAGTCATGTTGTGTACATGAATTTAGGGTCGTCAGTCATGTAGTGTACATGAAATTAGGGTCGTCAGTAAAGTTGTGTTTATGAAATTATGACCGCGTTTTAAATAGTGCGCAGGACACGCCGATGCTGATTCATAAGAATGTAGCCCTAACCCTACTTACTTCTTGCCTACTTATGCCTTTCTACCCCGTCTGGGGCATAGGCCGTCTACAAGAACTTTCCACTCCTCACGGTCCTGTGCTTTCCTTTCCAATTGCTTCCAGGAGTATCCCATATTTTGTGTGTCTGCCTCTAGCTCACGTCTCCATGTATTCTTAGGCCTTCCTCTCTTTATTTTTCCCTGTGGGTTTCATGTTAAGCATTGTCTGGTGGTGCTATCTGGGGGTTTTCGGAGCGTATGTCCTATCCATCTCCAACTTTTCTTTATGATATCTTCATCAATGGGCACCTGGCCGGGCTTGCTACAGAAACGTCAACAAGAAAAAACCCTTACCATAACATTCAGATGTTAATTCAAATGTGTACACTAGACAACATGATCATTGACCAGTACTTTTTACCAGGTTCAAATGTATTCTTGGGTCAGTCCTGCGTGTACAACATATGATAATGATTGGGGGGGGGGGGGGGGGGGGGGGGGAGCTGCACTGAGGTTTAGGTAGAAGACAATGTGTGAGAAAATGAAAGATACAACACGAATAAAAGGATGCAACAAAGCCACGAACGTGTCGGCAAGAAGCCTTCTGCAGCGAACAAACAAAGAATGACACAAATCTAAAAATTAAAACTTAGCTGAAATTCAGCATCCGAGATGTTGTATCCGAGATGTTGCATTCGAGATGTTGTATCCCAGATGTTGTATCCGAGATGTTCTAAACCAGATGTTTTGTCCGAGATGTTCTATCCGATATGTTGTATCCAAGATGTTGTATCCGAGATGTTGTATCCGAGATGTTGCATCCGAGTTGTTGTATCCGAGATGTTGTATCTGAGATGTTTTATCTGAGATGTTCTATCCGATATGTTGTATCCGAGATGTTGTATCCGAGATGTTGTATCCGAGATGTTGCATCCCAGCTGTTGTATCCGAGATATTGTATCCAATATGTTGTATCCAAGATGTTGTATCCGATATGTTTTATCCGAGATGTTGTATCCGAGATGTTGTATCCGATATGTTGTATCCGAGATGTCTTATCCGCGATGTTGTATCTGAGATGTTGTATCCGAGATGTTGCATCCGAGATGTTGTATTCGAGATGTTGTATCCGAGATGTTGTATCCGAGATGTTGTATCCGAGATGTTCTATCCGAGATGTTGTATCCGAGATGTTCTATCCAAGATGTTGTATCCGAGATGTTGTATCTGAGATGTTGTATCCGAGATGTTCTATCCGAGATGTTGTATCCGAGATGTTCTATCCGAGATGTTGTATCCGAGATGTTGTATCCGAGATGTTCTATCCGAGATGTTGTATCCGAGATTTTGTATCCGAGATTATTTATCCGAGTTTTTATCCGAGATGTTTTATCCGAGATGTTTTATCTGAGATGTTTTATCTGAGATGTTTTATCCGAGATTTTTTATCCGAGATGTTTTATCCGAGATGTTTTATCCGAGATGTTTTATCCGAGATGTTTTATCTGAGATGTTTTATCCGAGATTTTTTATCTGAGATGTTTTATCCGAGATCTTGTAATTGAGATGTTGCATCCGAGTTGTTGTATCCGATATGTTGTTTCCGAGATATTGTATCCGAGATATTGTATCCGAGATGTTGTATCCTCGATGTTTCATCCGAGATGTTGTATCCGAGATTATTATATGCCGCAATGTTTCATCCGAGATGTTGTATCCGAGATGTTTTATCCGAGATGTTGTATCCGACATATTGTATCCAAATTATGTTCTATCCGAGATCTTGTATCCGAGATGTTGTATCCGAGACATTGTATCCGAGATGTTGTATCCGAGATGTTATATCCGAGATATTGCATCCGAGATGTTGTATCCGAGATGTTGCATCCGAGATGTTATATCCGAGATGTTACATCCGAGATGTTCTATACGAGATATCGTATTCGAGATGTTGTATCCGAGAGGACAGCAAGAGGAATGTGGTACAACATACTTTCGCTATAATATAAATGTAGATAGAATGCAAGCTCACGGATTGATGTGTAAGAAAGTTTCTCTATAAAATAGATTCATGTACAGTGTAGAGTCTAGACATGTAAATCAAGCTGAAAGAACCAGATGGCTACGCGTCTCATAAAAGCCTCCTTCGAGATCTTGTGCTGCTAAACAGCAACAGCTGAATGCAGTCTATTCACTGAGCTCCCCTGTAGGCTCGGATTACGATCCCTGAATGCAGTGAGGTGAACATTGCGAAGATGGCTGACAAGGCCAAGGTCTAGTGTTACCGCACCACCAGACGATGTATTATTCTAACCTTCCATTACCCTACGAAACAGGTCTTAGCAAGATAAATCTCATGCTAGGGACACTACTGTTTGTTTTAAAGATCAAATTGTTTAGAGTGACATAAAACATCAAACTGGTGGGGTTTTTTTTAGCTCAATGGAATAGCTCAATGGTGTAGCGTTGTGACATTGCTCAATGGTGTAGCGTTGTGACATTGCCCCATGGTGTAGCGTTGTGATATTGCTCCATGGTGTAGCGTTGTGACATTGCCCCATGGTGTAGCGTTGTGATATTGCTCCATGGTGTAGGGTTGTGACATTGCCACATGGTGTTGCGTTGTGACATTGCTCAATGGTGTAGCGTTGTGACATTGCTCCATGGTGTAGCGTTGTGACATTGCTCAATGGTGTAGCGTCAGTTCCACAAAGGAGCGAATAGCACTAGGACCAAGGGTTTATGAGGGTCATTGCCCATGATACCTACCTATGATACCATTCCCATGATAACATTCCCATGATACCATGCCCATAATACAATTCCTATGATACCATGCCCATGATAGATCCTTTGCTCAAAGCATCCAAGTTTTATGAACGTTATATCTGCATGTATAAGCCTAATTTATTTATTACATTGCTCATTACTGCCTTCTCACCTTTTACATTGCTCATTACTTCCTTCTCACCTATCACATTGCTCATTACTGCCTGCTCACTTATCACATTGCTCATTACTGCCTTCTCACCTTTTACATTGCTCATCACTGCCTTCTCGCCTATCACATTGCTCATAACTGCCTGCTCACATATCAAATTTCTCATCACTGCCTACTCACCTATGACATTGCTCATTACTGCCTTCTCGCCTATCACATTGCTCATAACTGCCTGCTCACATATCAAATTTCTCATCACTGCCTACTCCCCTATGACATTGCTCATCACTGCCTGCTCACCAAAGCGCTCCTTTTCAAAATTAAGATGAATAAAGAATGACTTGACAAGTACGCTGGCATACAAATGCGGGTTTCACTATCTTTTCTGTCCATTCAGTGAACAACTGTCAAAAGTGTAGCCATTGAAGACTTGATTTGTGATATCTTGTTCGTGAAGCCCAGGGAGCACACGTTCAGAACGCTATTCTGATTACTTAAATCTGATGGTCGCAGCCTAACCTGACTCGTGGGTACGGGGGCAGGGGTGAACCCACGGTGGAGAGCCCGTGAACCCGTAATTAGTCCCTAGCCCCTGATCTGGAATCCTTGCCCAGGGCTTCTCTTCAATACGCCCCTGTCGCTACTCACAAGCATTCTTTCCAGTGTGCCCCTGTCGCTACTCACTAGCATTCTTTCCAGATTGCCCCTGTCGCTACTCACTAGCATTCTTTCCAGTGTGACCCTGTCGCTACTCACTAACATTCTTTCCAGTGTGCCCCTGTCGCTACTCACTAGCATTCTTTCCCGTGTGCCCCTGTCGCTACTCACTAGCATCCTTTCCAGTGTGCCCCTGTCGCTACTCACTAGCATCCTTTCCAGTGTGCCCCTGTCGCTACTCACTAGCATCCTTTCCAATGTGCCCCTGTCGCTACTCACTAGCATCCTTTCCAGTGTGCCCCTGTCTCTACTCACTATCATCCTTTCCAATTTACCCCTGTCGCTACTCACTAGCATTCTTTCCAGCATTCTCTCCAGTGTGACCCTGTCGATACTCTCTAAGATTCTGTCCAGTGTGCCCCTGTCGCTACTCACTAGCATTCTTTCCCGTGTGCCCCTGTCGCTACTCACTAGCATTCTTTCCAGTGTGCCCCTGTCGCTACTCACTAGCATCCTTTCCAGTGTGCCCCTGTCGCTACTCACTAGCATCCTTTCCAATGTGCCCCTGTCGCTACTCACTAGCATCCTTTCCAATATGCCCCTATCGCTACTCACTAGCATCCTTTCCAGTGTGCCCCTGTCTCTACTCACTATCATCCTTTCCAATGTGCCCCTGTCGCTACTCACTAGCATCCTTTCCAATGTGCCCCTATCGCTACTCACTAGCATCCTTTCCAGTGTGCCCCTGTCTCTACTCACTATCATCCTTTCCAATTTACCCCTGTCGCTACTCACTAGCATTCTTTCCAGTGTTTGTTGCAAGACGTTCAACTCTGGAAATGTCAGCATGTTAGAGGTGCTGGGATGTTTCAGTGTTTATACGGGACATGAGAAACCTGCGGGAAGAAAGGTAGAAGACCGGGAAGGTGGGGTGGGGGGTGGGGGACCGGGGAAAGGATTATGACAAGGAAAACATTTTTTTCCCCCCAACAGTGAAACGGCTAGCGTTAGTGCAGCATGAGGACAATGTCTTCATATTCTGTGTGTGGCCAAAGGAGTCCAAGTGACGTGTTACTTTCTAAATCTAAACACGCCCCTTGACATTAACAACTCGTGGAATTTAAATTAGGGACTTTGAAGCATAGTATTGCTGAGTCAGCAAGATACAGCTTGCGCTTTGGTCGTTGAAGTCACGCTCGTGTTGCTTAAGACCTCGGTCAAAACTGAGAAAGATGAGGGTGTCACATAGTCCAGGTCATTGCCAGGAAATTCTTAGATTTTAACGTGTGATTGGGACTAAAATATCCAACAATGAATCTGATGTTTTCTCATTGTTGAACATAAGAATCAAACACAATAGACACATCTTTACCCCAGAATTTTTTTCAAGCTATCTTAATTCTGATACAGAGTCAGTGGGAATAGTAGCGATTGCAAATCTTCCTCCACAGTCTGATCTATAATAGCTTGGATGTAACCGTGTTCTTTTTTCACTGCGAAGTAAAGATGGACTGGTCAGTTGAACTTGGACATAAAAGGTAGTGACGAGTAGAAATCTGGTTCACGTTGTAGAAACAAGTATAGGTAATCGATTGAAATTAAGATATCTTGGCCGCGGTTGACACCATTAAAGTAAGTCATGGACCTATCTATCTAGGTCTGTAGGACATAGACCACACCAGATCGGACTGAAATAACTTATCTATTATGGTGAGATTGTGTGGGAGGTAAACATGAAATGTTTGTATTGGGTTGATGGGACATCCCAATGTTGAATGCCCCAGCACTGTTGTATGGTTCTCTGAATAAAAACCTTATCATGCAAAACCTTATGATAAACTGTATTGAATTTTACTTAGATCTATATTTCACGCCAAAAAAGTGACGTCACACTCGTGAAACGTGTCTGGATGGAGCCATAAAAAAGAGGCTACCAGCAGTGGCTACCCAGCAGTGCATCATCCAAGATACAATGTCTTTTTCTTAACCATGACAGTAGGGCCTACATACTTGCCGAGTACGGCTTCCGTAAATAAATAAACATTGGAAAGAAGTGTCAAGTGGCAAAAAATAACTGAATTCGGAAGTTTTAACATTTATTTAAAAAAAAATAAATCTTAGATGTTATTTGTTTCAAAGTCTGGCAATAATAATGTCGATACCACTTAGTGCTACTTTCGCTACATCTGTAAATTGGCGATAGGGTTTCCCTCTTCGACTCTGGAAAGCAATGCCATAATAGCCGTCTTTCTTTGCACAAAGCACTTGAAGAAATGTTACATTCTTTTCTACTTTTTAGAGCGTTTTAACTCGTCTTTGCAATGAGTTCTTTTTAATGTATTATTATTATTTTTTTTTAAAAATGTTTTCTTTTAAGTAGTAATATTCGTAGGGGAACCTGTCTTTTCATCACTTCCATCCTCAGCCGCCAAAGGCGTGGGCCCTGCAAACACTGAGGCTGCACGGTTAGGGGTGGGGGGAGGGGATTTTTAAGGTGCCAAAAGTTGTGATGCGGGGGGGGGGGGGGGGGGGGCCGCCATCCAACCAGTTCTCTCCCCAGACCGGCCAATGAATGAATCACAGAACCTTCCCTGGGCCATCGAGCCAAATTATCTCCAAGGGGGGGGGCGGGGGGCGGGTGGGACGCCATCCAACCAGTTCTCTCCCCAGACCGGCCAATGAATGAATCACAGACCCTTCCCTGGGCCATCGAGTCAAATTATCTCCATGTCCATATATGAGTAGCGTTACTTATCAAATTATCTCCATGTCCATATATGAGTAGCGTTACTTATCAAATTATCTCCATGTCCATATATGAGTAGCGTTATTATTGACACATTTTACTTTTTGTTGTTTAAAATGGTTCTTCAAAGCATAACACATCGGTCACAGTATCATTACAAAATCACACCAGTTATGGTTTCAAAAGCGACATACCGGTTATGGTTCATTTCTGAAACACCAGTTATGGTTTCAACTCTGACACACCAGTCATGGTTTCAACTCTAACACACCAGTTATGGTTTCAACTCTGACACACCAGTTATGGTTTCAACTCTGACACACCAGTTATGGTTTTCAACTCTGACACACCAGTTATGGTTCATTTCTGAAACACCAGTTATGGTTTCAACTCTGACCCACCAGTTATGGTTTCAACTCTGACACATCAGTTATGGTTTCAACTCTGACACACCAGTTATGGTTTCAACTCTGAGACACCAGTTATGGTTTCAACTCTGACACACCAGTTATCGTTTCCAATTCGACATACCGGTTATGGTTCATTTCTGACACACCAGTTGTGGTTTCAACTCGGAAACACCAGTTATGGTTTCAACACTGACACACCAGTTATGGTTTCAACTCTGACACACCAGTTATGGTTTTCAACTCTGACACACCAGTTATGGTTTCAACTCTGACACACCAGTTATGTTTTCAAATTTTACACACCAGTTATGGTTTCATTTCTGTTACACCAGTTATGTTTTCAATTTTGACACACCAGTTATGTTTTCAATTTTGACACACCAGTTACGGTTTCAACTCGGACACACCAGTTATGGTTTCAATTCTGACACGCCAGTTATTGTTTCAACTCTGACACACCAGTTATGGTTTCAATTTTGACACACGAGGTATGGTTTCATTTCTGACAAACCAGATATGGTTTCATTTTCGACACACATGTTATGGTTTCAACTCTGACACACAATTTACGGTTTCAAGACTAAGTTTTTTCTTCAACGTTAATTTAGACGTAATTATTTTCATCGGCCCTTATCCGTCATTCTTTTAATTCTAATATACCCGTCATTGTTTTAATTCTAATATATTCGTCATTGTTTTAATTCTAATATATTCGTCATTGTTTTAATTCTAATATACCCGTCATTGTTTTAATTCTAATATATTCGTCATTGTTTTAATTCTAATATACCCGTCATTGTTTTAATTCTAATATATTCGTCATTGTTTTAATTCTAATATATTCGTCATTGTTTTAATTCTAATATACCCGTCATTGTTTTAATTCTAATATACCCGTCATTGTTTTAATTCCAATATATTCGTCATTGTTTTAATTCTAATATATTCGTCATTGTTTTAAGTCTAATATACCGGTCATTGTTTTACTTCTAATATATTCGTCATTGTTTTAATTCTAATATATTCGTCATTGTTTTAATTCTAATATACCCGTCATTGTTTTAATTCTAATATATTCGTCATTGTTTTAATTCTAATATACCCGTCATTGTTTTAATTCTAATATATTCGTCATTGTTTTAATTCCAATATATTCGTCATTGTTTTAATTCAATTATATTCGTCATTGTTTTAATTCTAATATATTCGTTATTGTTTTAATTCTAATATATTCGTCGTTGATTTAATTCTCATATATTCGTCATTGTTTTAATTCTAATATATTCGTCATTGTTTTAATTCTAATATATTCGTCATTGATTTAATTCTAATATTTTCGTCATTGTTTTAATTCTAATATATTCGTCATTGTTTTAATTCTAATATACCCGTCATTGACTCAATTCTAATATACCCGTCATTGTTTTAATTGTAATATATTCGTCATTGTTTTAATTCTAATATATTCGTCATTGTTTTAATTCTAATATATTCGTCATTGTTTTAATTCTCATATATTCGTCATTGTTTTAATTCTAATATATCCATCATTGATTTAATTCTAATATATTCGTCATTGTTTTAATTCTTATATATCCGTTATTGTTTTAATTCTAATATATTCGTCATTGATTTAATTCTAATATATTCGTCATTGATTTAATTCTAATATATTCGTCATTGATTTAATTCTAATATATTCGTCATTGTTTTAATTCTAATATATCAGTCATTGTTTCAATTCTAATATATTCGTCATTGTTTTAATTCTAATATATTCGTCATTGTTTCAATTCTAATATATTCGTCATTGATTTAATTCTAATATATCCGTCATTGTTTCAATTCTAATATATTCGTCATTTATTTAATTCTAATATATTCGTCATTGATTTAATTCTAATATATCCGTTATTGTTTCAATTCTAATATATCCGTCATTGTTTCAATTCTAATATATTCGTCATTGATTTAATTCTAATATATTCGTCATTGTTTCAATTCTAATATATTCGTCATTGTTTCAATTCTAATATATCCGTCATTGTTTTAATTCTAATATATTCGTCATTGTTTTAATCCTAATATACCCTTCATTGTCTCAATCCTAAAATACCCGTTATTTTTTAAATCATAACATACCAGTTACAGTTATTGTTTTAATCCTAACATACCAGTTATTGCTTCAATCCTAACATACCAGTTATTGTTTCAATCCTAACATACCAGTTATTGTTTCAATCCTAACATACCAGTTATTGTTTCAATCCTAACATACCAGTTATTGTTTCAATCCTAACATACCAGTTATTGTTTCAATCCTAACATACCCCCCCCCCCCACACACACACTTTTTTCCACGAATGTCGTCACACGGTACCTGCGACAACCCCCAGCGAAGGAGGGGCCATTTTCGGGTTCCTGTGCCAACCTTGTGCAACTCCAGCGTTTTTCGATCAGTGACGACCGAATCTGCCGTACCTCTAGTTGTCGATTTTTTTTTTTGCGCGTGAAGCCCACCTGTTTGCGGCCCAGCGAGGAATGAAAACAATTTCTGCGCCCTACAGTTGTCGACTGTCTCGTGTGCTCCAGTTTCATCAAGTGTTTTCTTACGTCTGCTAGGATTTTATTTCCAAACAGGACTATCTGTTAGAGATCCGGCTTCATCGTATGCACCCGTAATATTCGTGTTTTCTTTACAGCAGGTAAAATATGTCTGACGTGTTGAAGGGTTGTAGTTGTTGTTGTCGTTTTTTTTATAATCAAATGTTATATCTAAGTCTAAGTTGCTGTTTCTCAGTAGTAATTTTTTACTAGGTCTTTTTAGTGTGTGTGTGCGTGGGTTGGGGGATAGAGATATTGGGTGTGGGAAGGGGTAGGGGTGAAGAAAGTTTTTTTTTTTTAAATGTCTTGCCAAATATTGTTAATTTTTTTTTTCTTATTGATTAAGAAAAGACATTTTATTTTTCTTTGTTATTTATTTTCTCGTTTGTATTGTTTTAAGAAATAATTAAAATTATTTTTTTTTTTGGTTTAGTTTGAGGACCATGAGCTTGCTAATTCCCATTTGCTGTTAATGGTTCAAAGTTAATATAGGAAAATTGACACTTTTAAATATTTTTTTTTAAATATTATTGTTTGATCATGGACATCTTTCTTGGGAATGTTGTTTTGTCCCTTCTGAAAAGTTCATGTGTACAGATTTATGATGTAGATAAATTTCTAACTTGAGCATCCCCAAACCTCCCCTCTTTATCCCGATATGTTGTTCTTCCCTCAACCCCGAGCCCGTCGCCCCCACCCCTTTTTATAACTACGATTTGCAGTAGAGCTCTTACGTAGCACACAGGTAAATGTTTTGGCTTTAGTGGGGGGGGGGGAAGGGAGGGGGGGACATTTCTCAAAATCCATAACATCGAGCTTTTGATCTTCCAATGCAAACATTTCCTGCATACCTGAAAGATGATTTTAACCCTTGGTGAACTGTCCTATCCCGCACACCAAAAACATGATTTTAACCCTTGGTGAACTGTCCTATCCCGCACACCTAAAACATGATTTTAACCCTTGGTGAACTGTCCTATCCCGCACACCAAAAACATGATTTTAACCCTTGGCGAACTGTCCTACCCCGCACACCTAAAACATGATTTTAACCCTTGGCGAACTGTCCTATCCCGCACACCTAAAACATGATTTTAACCCTTGGCGAACTGTCCTATCCTGCATACCAAAAACATGATTTTAACCCTTGGTGAACTGTCCTATCCCGCACACCTAAAACATGATTTTAACCCTTGGCGAACTGTCCTATCCTGCATACCAAAAACATGATTTTAACCCTTGGCGAACTGCCCTATCCCGCACACCAAAAACATGATTTTAACCCTTGGTGAACTGTCCTATCCTGCATACCAAAAACATGATTTTAACCCTTGGCGAACTGTCCTATCCTGCATACCAAAAACATGATTTTAACCCTTGGTGAACTGTCAAAATAACTGTTGAAATAAAAACCATCATTTTGGGCTCATAGTAAAGCTAAGGCGTAGTGATACATAAGAAGGTGTCGTAGTTCCTCATGTTGTGGTGACCCCCAACCAAAAAATTATCTTCGTTCCTACGTTATAAATATGTGTTTTCAGATGGTCTTAGGCGACCCTGTTTAAGCGTCGTTCGTCCTCCCCCCTCCACCCTCAAAGGGTTTGTGATCCACAGGTTGAGTACAGCTGAATTTAAACCGTTTGTCCTCAGAATTAAAAATGTTGGTCCCAGAGACATGCATTCTTCTCTGTAAGTTAGGCCAAGTGAACGATTTCGTTTGGTTGATATTAAATACCCCCACCCACTCCCCCCCCAACCCCGCCAACTCACACCCCCCCCTCCAAAAAAATATTACGAGAGTGTATCTGGCTTTTCTTATGTCATCAACGTGTTTTGTTAAGTAATGGGACACCCTCGTTTTATTTCACAGCGTGTCTTTAAGGTTTGGGATGGGACACGCTCATTTAAATATGTGTCGTGTCTCTTTGGTTTAGGATGGAACACGCTCATTTCATTAATGTCGTGTCTCTTGGGTTTAGGATGGGACACGCTCGTTTCATTATGTGTCGTGTCTCTAGGGTTTAGGATGGGACACGTTGATTTCATTATGTGTCGTGTCTCTAGGTTTAGGATTGGACACGCTCATTTCATTATGTGTCGTGTCTCTAGGGTTTAGGGTGGGACACGCTCGTTTCATTATGTGTCGTGTTTCTTGGGTTTAGAATGGGACACGCTCATTTTATTATGTGTCGTGTCTCTTGGGTTTAGGATGGAACACGCTCGTTTCATTATGTGTCGTGTCTCTTGGGTTTAGGATGGGACACGCTCATTTCATTATGTGTCGTGTCTCTTGGGTTTAGGATGGAACACGCTCATTTCATTATGTGTCGTGTCTCTAGGATATAGGATGGGACACGCTCATTTCATTATGTGTCGTGTCTCTAGGGCTTAGGATGGGACACGCTCATTTCATTATGTGTCGTGTCTCTAGGGTTTAGGATGGGACACGCTCGTTTCATTATGTGTCGTGTCTCTTGGGCTTAGGATGGGACACGCTCATTTCATTATGTGTCGTGTCTCTTGGGTTTAGGATGGGACACGCTCGTTTCATTATGTGTCGTGTCTCTAGGGTTTAGGATGGGACACGCTCATTTCATTATGTGTCGTGTCTCTTGGGTTTAGGATGGAACACGCTCGTTTCATTATGTGTCGTGTCTCTTGGGTTTAGGATGGGACACGATCGTTTCATTATGTGTCGTGTCTCTTGGGTTTAGGATGGGACACGCTCATTTCATTATGTGTCGTGTCTCTTGGGTTTGGGATGGGACACGCTCGTTTCATTATGTGTCGTGTCTCTTGGGTTTAGGATGGGACACGCTCATTTCATTATGTGTCGTGTCTCTATGGTTTAGAATGGAACACGCTCGTTTCATTATGTGTCGTGTCTCTTGGGTTTCGGATGGAACACGCTCGTTTCATTATGTGTCGTGTCTCTTGGGTTTAGGATGGGACACGCTCATTTAATTATGTGTCGTGTCTCTTGGGTTTAGGATGGGACACGCTCGTTTCATTATGTGTCGTGTCTCTTGGGTTTAGGATGGGACACGCTCATTTCATTATGTGTCGTGTCTCTTGGGTTTAGGATGGGACATATTACGCGATAAAATCCATTTAAATATTATTGTTAATTAATTATATAATTTTCTAAAATTTTATTCAGAGAAACAACATTGTGAAATCTATATAAAGTAAAGTTATTGTTTGAGATGAATCCTTTTAAGGTAGCAGTCACTGTTAAATTTGGAAATTGGCCCCCAAAAATATGTTTATACAATACAATTTCGAATCCTTCAAATTGAGGCTCCGTAAACTTGAAGACTTAATTCTCCAGCGCTGTGAGAGATGGAAAGCCTTGTGACGTCATAGCTAGTAAATGTGTGGGGGAAAAGGGTTAAAAATGAGTCAAACTAATCAACTTATGTAATGCAATGTGATTACAGTTATTGTCTTAAATGGAGGATTTGAAGTTCATAAACCCGAGCCTATGACAGCATCATGTCACAAAAAAAAACTCCCCGTGCCAAAAAGCCAATTCTCTTCCTCTTTGAAAACGACACGGGCCCCCCCCCCATGCCTAATACCAGATTAAGTAACTTTGGGAAACAACAACAGAAACAAACAGCACCAAAAAGCCACACAAAAACGCCATCAAATCTACAAAAAAACAATGCCAGTGAAGACCGGGCGATGCTATACGGAAGCCCCTTACATTTTCTATCCAACTTAAATTTGGCAAATCTAGAACGCTTGTGCGCACTTATATAAATAATGAAAGAAAATTCCTCTTAATTTTTTTTATTTCTTTTTTTTAAATTGATAAACTGAAGGTGACGTTTACGTCAGTAGAGATAACAATCGTATATCTTGGGGTTAGATCAGCAAACGGTGGTTTCGGTTATAATGAAAACACACCAACATTATTTTCCCCGTATATTTTCAACTGGTTTTCCCACGACTGTGAGTGAATATTTCTGTTATTGTGTTGATGTACCACTCAAGTGCTTGTATTCTGGGGGCCTGTAATCTTGAATAGTTGAACTACAGTGATAAAAAATGCGGTCCCGCGGGTTGGGGGGGGGGGGAAGACTAGGATCAGAGGTTCTAATATTGTACATAGGCGTAACGCAGAGAACTTGGGTTTAGGATGGGACACGCTCGTTTCATTATGTGTCGTGTCTCTTGGGTTTAGGATGGGACACGCTCGTTTCATTATGTGTCGTGTCTCTTGGGTTTAGGATGGGACACGCTCGTTTCATTATTTGCCGTGTCTCTATGGTTTATGATGGGACACGCTCGTTTCATTATGTGTCGTGTCTCTTGGGTTTAGGATGGGACACACTCGTTTCATTATGTGTCGTGTCTCTTGGGTTTAGGATGGGACATGCTCGTTTCATTATTTGCCGTGTCTCTAGGGTTTATGATGGGACACGATCGTTTCATTATGTGTCGTGTCTCTTGGGTTTAGGATGGGACACACTCGTTTCATTATGTGTCGTGTCTCTTGGGTTTAGGATGGAACACGCTCGTTTCATTATGTGTCGTGTCTCTTGGGTTTAGGATGGGACACGATCGTTTCATTATGTGTCGTGTCTCTTGGGTTTAGGATTGGACACGCTCATTTCATTATGTGTCGTGTCTCTAGGGTTTAGAATGGAACACGATCGTTTCATTATGTGTCGTGTCTCTTGGGTTTAGGATGGAACACGCTCGTTTCATTATGTGTCGTGTCTCTTGGGTTTAGGATGGGACACGATCGTTTCATTATGTGTCGTGTCTCTTGGGTTTAGGATGGGACATATTACGCGATAAAATCCATTTAAATATTATTGTTAATTAATTATATAATTTTCTAAAATTTTATTCAGAGAAACAACATTGTGAAATCTATATAAAGTAAAGTTATTGTTTGAGATGAATCCTTTTAAGGTAGCAGTCACTGTTAAATTTGGAAATTGGCCCCCAAAAATATGTTTATACAATACAATTTCGAATCCTTCAAATTGAGGCTCCGTAAACTTGAAGACTTAATTCTCCAGCGCTGTGAGAGATGGAAAGCCTTGTGACGTCATAGCTAGTAAATGTGTGGGGGAAAAGGGTTAAAAATGAGTCAAACTAATCAACTTATGTAATGCAATGTGATTACAGTTATTGTCTTAAATGGAGGATTTGAAGTTCATAAACCCGAGCCTATGACAGCATCATGTCACAAAAAAAAACTCCCCGTGCCAAAAAGCCAATTCTCTTCCTCTTTGAAAACGACACGGGCCCCCCCCCCATGCCTAATACCAGATTAAGTAACTTTGGGAAACAACAACAGAAACAAACAGCACCAAAAAGCCACACAAAAACGCCATCAAATCTACAAAAAAACAATGCCAGTGAAGACCGGGCGATGCTATACGGAAGCCCCTTACATTTTCTATCCAACTTAAATTTGGCAAATCTAGAACGCTTGTGCGCACTTATATAAATAATGAAAGAAAATTCCTCTTAATTTTTTTTATTTCTTTTTTTTAAATTGATAAACTGAAGGTGACGTTTACGTCAGTAGAGATAACAATCGTATATCTTGGGGTTAGATCAGCAAACGGTGGTTTCGGTTATAATGAAAACACACCAACATTATTTTCCCCGTATATTTTCAACTGGTTTTCCCACGACTGTGAGTGAATATTTCTGTTATTGTGTTGATGTACCACTCAAGTGGTTGTATTCTGGGGGCCTGTAATCTTGAATAGTTGAACTACAGTGATAAAAAATGCGGTCCCGCGGGTTGGGGGGGGGGAAGACTAGGATCAGAGGTTCTAATATTGTACATAGGCGTAACGCAGAGATCAACTGACAGGAACAGGTTGATGCAATATGACTCGGGACACTATCAACATTTAAATAAACGAAATTACTCAACACAATCCAAATTGTACCAAGATCGCGCCAATGATGCTAGATCGGAACAGAGACCCCCTGTGCCGTGATGCCTGAGAACCTTCTTACAGACTGTACGTTTGGGGTCACGTGATTGAATGGGTTTTTGGTCTGGTCTGAATGGGGGCTGTGTGGTTCTGTTGTTTGTGGGGATTTAAACCGTCGTCTGTGGCTATGGGGTTGGGGGAGGGTGGACGTGGGGTTGGGGTGGGGGGTTCAAGGTGAGTGGGTTTGAGGGGTTGGGATAGGTAACGACACGACTTTGGCCGTACACCTAGAATTTAGCTGTATGGGGTCCTAGATTCTAGCTGTGTGGGGTCCTAGAATCTGGCTGTGTGGGGATCCTAGAATCTAGCTGTGTGGAGGTCCTAGAATCTAGCTGTGTGGAGGTCCTAGAATCTAGCATTGTGGGGGTCCTAGAATCTAGCTGTGTTGGAGTCCTAAAATCTAACTGTGTGGAGGTCCTAGAATCGAGCTGTGTGGGGCTTCTACAATCTAGCTATGTGAGGCTCCTAGAATCTAGCTGTGTGGGTGTCCTAGAATCTAGCTGTGTGGAGGTCCTAGAATCTAGCTGTGTGGAGGTCCTAGAATCTAACTATGTGGAGGTCCTAGATTCCAGGGTAGTGGCAAATAGATTGATTCTCTTAAAATCTATAATTCCAACCAATAGCAATTGTCGTGATGACTATTACTAATACTTCTTTTAATATATTAATTTGTAACATTCTTCAAAGCAAATTGCTGTTCTGTAAATAAAAAAGTTCATCTTTGTTCTCATTTTATTATTGACAATATGTTAGAGATCAATAATTTTTTTATTGCACTTGATATTTTTAAGAGCTTAGAGCCAAGACATAGTACGTAGACATTAACATGCACGCATATGTATCCATACACAAGTTAGCACATACAGACAAGACATATTAATGGGTCATTTAGAGCAATATTTTTAAAAAGTAGTTCATAGTAAAATATTTTTTTATGACCACCCCCCCCTCCACCCCCGTATTGTTCAATTTCATTAGTTCGGTAGTTTCCTATTTTTGTGCCGCTAGTAATTTAAGGTCCCATCAGTCAAACCAGTTGAAGATCCGCCTTTTCATCGTAATCTGCTCCTGTAATATGGTCTTTATTGCGTTTGAGCTTTTAAGTTTTTGGCGGGGTGGGAAAAAAGGAGGAGAGGGATAAGGCAAGGGAAACCAACTCTTGATGACAGCAGTCTAAAGACACGAAATGAATAGATTCTGTCTTGTACTCAGTGGGAATGGACAGATAACTTTAGCGAAACTGTCCTCAAAAAAATAATTGTATAAAAAAATAATAATTAAAAAAAAAATTGAAATCAACAAGCCGTGTTTACCTACACTATAGTGCAAAATTTAAATAACTTTACACCTTCCAAAATTTTTTACCTGAATGGGTTTCTGTAAACAAAAAATAGATACAGACTCTATGTATATCGATTAATTTCAAGCACTTAGTTAGACTAAGTACTTTGATGCAGCAAACACTACACGCAATTGTTTGAAGCTAGGATTTTGACACTGTTGGAGTTGGGTTTTTTTTTTGGTTTGTCACTCTGTGTTAATCATCAATACATGTACTTGTACTTAATAGTTGAACAGTACAAAACTGGTTAAGAATCACCGCCTCCGAAGTATTTCTAGATATTCTGTATTGCTGAAGCCAGAGGCGTTTACTACCTGAAGCAGAGGCGTGTCAATCAAAACCTCAACCGCCTAAAACAAAATTATATTAATATATTAAAAAACTTATTTTGTATTTACAAAATGACGACTTTGGTGCCCTCTAAAGACGGTGACCATAGCGGGCGTCCATTTCGCCAACCCTTTACGTGGTCCTTTACGATGCATCAAGCTATAATGTGACTTCAAGAGGCCTACGTTTTTTTTGTTTTTGTTGTTGTTGTTATTGGAGGCCTCGTAAGTTTGAAGAAATCGTACTCGCGCCAAGTGTCCTAATATCTCGCCTCTGCAAATTACTCTGCACATGAAATAATCACACTAATATTACCTTCATAAATCAAACTGTTGACCTTAAGCCAAGAACTTGAAATCTTCACGGCCATGGTGAAAGTCACGTTCCCGAGATTCTTTGCCGCGAGAAGTAATTACGTTTATTCGAAAAAACAAGTTATTTTTAAATAAGGTGACGAGCCTAAATCAACAATAACGACCTTCACCTTAATGCCTTACTTTCTGATCGGTGCCTTTGATATATTATTTCCCGGCCACTTGTGATTTCGTCACTGATTGTTTGTGAATGGAGTGCGTGAAATCTCGGTGAGATAAAATGACAGTTTGGGGGAATTCTGAGAAAATGCTCACTGTCGTCTGTAGGTAACATGATAGAATCATTACACTCTGCAAGTGCCGCCACTAGTGCTGTCAGTGGGACTGACAGTGTCAAATTGACACTATTCTGTCTCGGCCTTTTAGATTAATATATGGATAAATATGTTATGGATGAATAGATGGACAGACGGTTGGGTGTAATTATGCTTTATTTGTTTATGTTGTGTGCGGTGGAAAAAAAAAACATAAATGAGTTTTAACGAGATTTAAAAATGAAAACTTATTCACATTTATTTACATACCAAAGTTTTAAAGAAATTTTACATGAAACAGAGCGTTTTAAACAAATTTACATTAAGCACAGCATTTAAGAAATGTTACATTAAGCACAGCATTTAAGAAATGTTACATTAAACACAGCATTTAAGAAATGTTACATTAAACACAGCATTTAAGAAATGTTACATTAAACACAGCATTTAAGAAATGTTACATTAAGCACAGCATTTAAGAAATGTTACATTAAGCACAGCATTTATGAAATGTTACATTAAGCACAGCATTTAAGAAATGTTACATTAAGCACAGCATTTAAGAAATGTTACATTAAACACAACATTTAAGAAATGTTACATTAAGCACAGCATTTAAGAAATGTTACATTAAACACAGCATTTAAGAAATGTTACATTAAGCACAGCATTTAAGAAATGTTACATTAAACACAGCATTTAAGAAATGTTACATTAAGCACAGCATTTAAGAAATGTTACATTAAACACAGCATTTAAGTTACATTAAGCACAGCATTTAAGAAATGTTACATTAAACACAGCATTTAAGTTACATTAAGCACAGCGTTTAAGAAATGTTACATTAAGCACAGCATTTAAGAAATGTTACATTAAACACATCATTTAAGAAATGTTACATTAAGCACAGCATTTAAGAAATACAGCATTTAAGAAATGTTACATTAAGCACAGCATTTAAGAAATGTTACATTAAACACCAGCATTTAAGAAATGTTACATTAAGCACAGCATTTAAGGAAGATTGCATTACCAAAGCATTAAAAAAATGTAAATTAAACATAGCATTTAAAATATTTTTCATTAACACAGCATTTAAGAAATGTTAAATTACTAAAAAAAAAATATTTATTGTACATTAAACACACCATAGCTTTAATTTTCGTTTTGCTACGGAAATAGTTTTATCGCAGCGTCACGGGACGTCTGCCTTCCGCCCTCATAGAATTAGTGACTGTGAAGTATGTACCGATGTTGTGACTGGCTGTTAACTGCCACTTCCACCATTATACCCTGCTGGCCACCGGCGTTAACCCAACTACCACAGATCTATTTGTTCTACGGCGCCTTTCAGTTTGCCTTCACCACTTGACCTCACCAGATATGGTTTTCTAGTTCTGGTTTCAGAACATTTCCGGGGCAGGGAGAAAAAAAAGAGGGGTGGGTGGAGGACAACCTCTCGGCCTTGCGTAGTTAAAGGAGACCACCACAGGACCAGTCTCCCCCCCACCCCCCACCCCCCGCCCAGCCCCGAACATAACTTGAAAAGATGATCTGTATAAATGGTGAGCCCGATGTCCGTGTGACCCAGAGAGACATCTACCTATTGGGGACATCCAAACTGTCGGTGTTGACACTACAGAGAATGCACAGAAGAGGGGGGAACAACTTAAGGAGCTTGTGACCCGCCCCCTTCCGGAGTCTTCACATCTGGATTACATTCAGTATCCCAGGTCGAGGTCGTTATTTTACAGTAAGTTGTCCATTTTCTTGTGCTCGTCCCTATAACGAATGCTTGCCCTTTAAGGTAGACATTTAATTTTTTTACCCGTTTAAATTCTAAGAAAAGAAAAGTATATACTTTAAAATGTACACTTTTCCTGTCTATGTGATAAACCAACTAAATCGGTTATTACACTTACCAATGTGCCAATTTAAATCCAAATGGGATGTACTATTCAAAGCAACGACTTATTTGCACGCATCAAAAGAAAAAAAATAACTAAAAATGAAAAAAAAATTCAAACCTAAACCGATATGGTGACTCCACGCGTTGAAACACATGTGCTTTAGCTCGAGAGTTGTTTTATTAAGGCGTCTTTAGAACTGATCACATCTTCAGCAATCAGCATAATCTGCTGCTCTTTCTCCTTACGCAATGGGATCTTTCAAGCAACGCAATCAGTATTGGTGTACCATTACCCAGATGTTAGGCTGTTGCCACCAAATGTACCCGCTTGTAAGCCATCCTGACTTATCTATGGAACCTTTATGACAGATCCTGACTTTCCTATGATACCTTTGTTTCAGCTGTACTGACTTTGAACTCTTCATAGTGGACGTACCATAGTAACCATATGTACTGCAGTCGTGCCCGTGTAGAATAATTATGAGGACAAATGTTGAGTGCTTCACGCCACATCTAAAATAGTTTTGTCATCAACCCGTGAACTCAGCCATGTATTTCACACGGCCTGTGTCTACCCAAATACCCGTGTCTGGTCTATGAACCATGGGCGTGTACAAGGACAGTATGGGGTTGCGACATAAACCCTCACCCTCGGGATTGTAGTATGTGTTTGCCAACTGTTATGCGTCCGGTCATTTGTCAACGTCCTTTTGATGGTCACTACGGCAGTAAGAATGTCTTTAAGAATGTCTTTATTTTGTTTGATGTTGGTTTTATTTTTCTTGTTTTGTATTTTGTTAATCTCAACTCGAATAAGCCCAAAAGAAGCGAAGATAACTCCTCCCTTACCCGTGGGTAGTCTTTTCTTTTATATCCTTGAATGATTTTAAATTTGAAGAATAGAAACATAATTGGAAGTAAAGTTTTTAAAATAATGTATCCCGTCCAGAGCATTTATGTCTTGACGCCCACGACATGGCAGTCTTGCGTGGTTCCCTCTTTGACACCCACGACATGGCAGTCTTGTGTGGTTCCCTCATTGATGCCCACGACATGGCAGTCTTGTGTGGTTCCCACATTGACGCCCACGACATGGCAGTCTTGTGTGGTTCCCTCATTGACACCCATGACATGGCAGTCTTGTGTGGTTCCCTCATTGACACCCATGACATGGCAGTCTTGTGTGGTTCCCTCATTGACACCCATGACATGGCAGTCTTG
>CAXITT010000121.1:1099166-1110792 GCA_964033795.1 Lymnaea stagnalis
AAGGAGGTAACCTCACGCCCCCCACCCCCGCCGCCCCCCCCCGAGGGTTTAAATGATTAATGACCAAGCCTGGTGCATTCCCCGTGTGTAACTCTTTCATCAAAACATCAGACTTGGATTGAGCAAGAAGCTGAACATGACAAATGAGGCGACCCAAGATTTCAACGTAAGCCATGCTCATGGCCAGTAACGCGGCTAATTAACCAGAGGTTTGCATCTCATTGGGGCATTCAAGGGGTTAATCGCTGGGGGTCATGAGAAAAAAAATGGACAATGTTATAGAGTCAGTGCCTGCCTTGGGAAGAGGGGGGGGGGTTTAAGGGACATATTTTATATTGTACCAAAGCCAAGGCCGGCTTGAGGGTCGCGTGGGCACTTAAATGGAGGTGGATATCAGTTTGAGTGACTAGCTTAGAAAGGGGGAAAAATGGGGGGTGGGGGGGGGACGTTGAGTCCAAAAGCATCACTCCTTCCAATGCATGTCCAGCTCACAATACTAAGATTAGTCTCTGGCACGATTGACTAGTTGTATGAGGGACTTGAGTCACCTACGGGCGGGATTGACTCGATGTATGAGGGACTTGAGTCACCTACGGGCGGGATTGACTCGATGTATGAGGGACTTGAGTCACCTACGGGCGGGATTGACTCGATGTATGAGGGACTTGAGTCACCTACGGGCGGGATTGACTCGATGTATGAGGGACTTGAGTCACCTACAGATTAATTAGACACGAACAATTTGAGTCAGTTTAACATATGTTGAGCTTTGATAATAATTTTACATCATGCACAAGTATAAACATTTTCGCACATGCCTTCTTCAGTATTACAGCAAAACATTTAAATAAGGGTACATTCAATTTGCATAATATATAACATACACATATCGTACCTAAAAAAAAAAGAAGAAGAAAATTAGGAGTGGGCGCAAAAACCGGACGGAAACAAAGTAAAGAAAAATGGTAAGGTCCTTTCTGACTCGACGTATGAGGGACTTGTCCTGTGGGACGAACAGGCGATCCAGATTATAAAGTGAAAGAATGTAGGCAGTGGCGTAGCTAGGGTTAATGGCACCCGGGGAGGGACTATACTTTGGCAGACCACACACTTGAAGCTTTGCAGCCAGTTGAAAATGACCCACCTCAAATAAAGAGTTTTTAAAAAAGTGTCGCGCACCCTTCCTACGCCAGTGGGTGGGTCTAGCCAGTGGGTGGGTCTAGCCAGTGGGTGGGTCTAGCCAGTGGGTGGGTCTAGCCAGTGGGTGGGTCTAGCCAGTGGGTGGGTCTAGCCAGTGGGTGGGTCTAGCCAGTGGAGTGGGTATAGGCAGTGGGTGGGTGTAGCCAGTGGGTGGGTCTAGCCAGTGTGTGGGTCTAGCCAGTGGGTGGGTCTAGCCAGTGGGTGGTTCTAGCCAGTGGGTGGGTCTAGCCAGTGGGTGGGTCTAGCCAGTGGGTTGGTCTAGCCAGTGGTTGGGTCTAGCCAGTGTGTGGGTCTTGCCAGTGGGTGGGTCTAGCCAGTGGGTTGGTCTAGCCAATGGGTGGGTCTAGCCAGTGGGTGGGTCTAGGGCTGTGGTCGGAAACAATTTTGGCCGAAGTAGTATTTCTAATTCGTTCTGCTTTCCAACACACAGCACCTAACACAAGTAATTTATAGAAATGCCCCCCCCCCTTTTCTCATCTTTGAAATATATCAACATGACCTACTCCAGTCTATACATCAACGACAATTGCTAAAGCCCTGGTGCAGCTCTTCCCAGCATCCGCTCCTGGATAGTTGACATATTCAATGTTTGCAGTGATGAATGCTGTGGGCTAAACGCATTTAACGAATGTTTGGTTAACATGACAGTCGATGTACTTCTGCTTGGTTAACATGACAGTCGATGTACTTCTGCTTGGTTAACATGACAGTCGATGTACTTCTGCCTGGTTAACATGACAGTCGATGTACTTCTGCTTGGTTAACATGACAGTCGATGTACATCTGCTAAGTATCGAAATCTATAAACATGGTAAAACCTCATGCCACGCCCTCACCCATTTTTTTTCAATAAACACCCCCTTACGTACCTGAAAAGTTGATGGCCGTGGCCACCAGTGTTGTGCCCTGAACAAAAAAAGGTGTGTCCGGTTATGGGGAGATAAATAGCCAAGGGTTAATAAAGGCAAACATTAGCTTTAAAAAAATGGCCATGACCTTCACCCTATTCGTTGGCCTTGGCCTGTTTCCACGTGTTTGGTCAATAGAAGAAGATCTAATTTTTAAACCGCTAGGTGTACAAGCGAAATCCAATAAACCGGGAACCAGTTATTTTACTAGGCACCAAATGAGATTACCAAAGTGATTAAAAGAAATCTTATTTAACGATGCTGGACTTTATGGAAACCAACTATGCTACTACTGTAAGATTAAAAGTTTAAAAATCATTCGATTTTATTTTCCATCATTAATGCCATCGTTAATTGTCAGAGTACATTAATGCTTGCCATGATCCACACAACAGATATTTATATTCAGGGACGAATTGTCCATAGACACCATGGGATGAATTGAGTAAACGGGCCAAGACTCTCTGAGCCCTAAGGGCTGCCCACCCCCACCCCCCCGCCCCCATCCCCGGGGTTTATGCGGGGGGGGGGAGCTATTAATAATAACTAGCAGCTTAGTCGTCCCTTATAAATGATCCCAGGCTATTTATGGGCATGGCATGGACAGCTAAGCGCCTCCATTTGGGCTGTGCCAGTGGTATCCAAATGCCTTAGTCGGACCGTACATTATACATTTGGGGATTTCTCTAGCAAAGTGTTTTATTACAATAGCGGGGTTTAATTTTTAGCTTTCCACAATTTCTACATTTAAGAAGGTGTATAGACCTTGATAAAAGCTATACTTGTCAAGTTTAAAAACTTAAAACTTACGCAACCAACAATAATCTCCGACCAAATCATTTGTGACGTACCATTGGCATTCAAGTTCTGTTCATAAATAGTTCAATCGGCAAAAAAGTTGTTTACAAATGGGATAGTTAGAAAAAAAACAACTTGGGAGGCAAAATTTTACAGCCTACAGACACAAACACACACACTTACGTGGAAATTAGCTGCGCGATGTCTGTGAGATTACTGCGCGGCCGCGCAGCTTAAAGGGAACATTGGTTCTGGGTGGTACAGTTCCCGACTGTACAGTTCCAGATACAACTATAACACAACGCGTATTCTGGATATCCATGATAATCGATAAGTTAAGAGCAGAACTTTTCAGAAAAGGAGAAGAGTTTAGAGTAGAGCTTGTCAGAACCAAAACAAAATGAAACAAGAAGCATGCCTGTACGCCGCGAGCTGTTACAATTCAAACCTGAAACAATTGACATAGCTACATGTCTTGTCCTTTTGGTCGCTGAAATATGTAAGACATTTAAGAATGTCAAAGAATGCCTTTCTCTTGTCCGTTGGTCGGACATCGGACGCATTGCATTTTTAGGAACGGTGAAGCTCTGCTTGACCCGTTTAGGTCTTTCTATATGCGTTGGTGTTTGTGATACATGCACGTTGGCATTTCTTTCGTGCATTGCCGCGTCCAACTTTCAACACTGTATGCACATTAAGTTGCTATTCACAGAAAATTCGCATAACGGAGGGCTTGTTATTTGGGTGCGACATGACCAAGTTAGGAATATGGCGGTTTTAGTAGACACTGGTAATCAATCCACTTGACCAACCCGCAGATCAATATCTATTGATATTGCTTCATCTTCCCTTAGGAAAACAGGCATAAACTCATCGATACCTTACACATTTATTCTTTTCTTTTAAACTTGAATGTTATGTCCCTAACATTTTAATAATTACCACTAGTGTGTCGTTAAATGGGGTGGGGGGGGGGGTAAAAACCCCCAGATTAGTCCCTAACATTTTAATAATTACCACTAGTGTGTCGTTAAATGGGTGGGGGGGGGAAAAAACCCCATGATTAAAGTTTAGTTATATCCGCCCCACATTCAGACAATGTATGCCTCCAAGAGGGGATAAAAACCCCCAGATTAGTCCCTAACATTTTAATAATTACCACTAGTGTGTCGTTAAATGGGTGGGGGGGGGTAAAAACCCCCAGATTAAAGTTTAGTTATATCCGCCCCACATTCAGACAACGTATGCCTCCAAGGTCCGGGACGATATGACAAGACACCAGCTATGTTATGGCCTATAGACCACGCGAGATTATAGACTATTTGCAGGCCTGCTGGGAGACAAATGTCCTAATCTCTCGATCCACTCCAACGCCACCCCATGCCCCCACCCATTTTCTCCCCACCCCCTTGCCATTATTTGTAACTTGGACAAAATGTATATGAATGGCAGTGCTTGGAATTTAAGAGGAATAACTCCCAGGATTGGTCGGGCTTTAAAAGAGAATAACCTTTGACCCTGGATTTTCAATTCCAACAATAATGAGCCAGTGACGCTGCATTGTGATACAGGCAGACAGTGAGATCGTGTGGTCTAATGTAGGCAGTTGCTTTTTTTAACATGTGTTGAAACATTCTGTAAAACATCAAATAATTACGGCATTTGAATAAACTTAAAAGCATTAGGTTTTTTGCTTTAGACATTACAGCAGGGGTCCTGAACAGAAAAATTTGGCATGGGGCCGGCTCATCTTCCATTAGCCACTGAGATGGAGAAAAAATCTATGTCCAATTTTTTAAAACTGAAAAACAAATGTAATCAAAATAAACGTGTCAGTGATTCCATGGAAAGTTTATGTCTGATTTTCGCTTACGAGATGCTTACTGCCCCGGTTCCACAGCTGTCACTTTCACCCGGGTCATTGTGCGGTGGCCAGGCGGGCCGGGTTTGAGGACGGGTCCTGGCCGTGAGATAACGGGTCCTGGCCGTGAGATAACGGGTCCTGGCCGTGGGGAAACGGGTCCTGACCGTGAGATAACGGTCCAGGCCGTGAGATAACGGGTCCTGGCCTTGAGATATTGGATCCTGGCCTTGAGATAACGGGTCCTGGCCATGAGATAACGGGTCCTGGCCTTGAGATAACGGGTCCTGGTCGTGAGATAACAGGTCCTGGCCGTGAGATAACGGGTCCTGGCCTTGAGATATCGGATCCTAGCCGTGAGATAATTTGACTTATTTGTCGCCTCTGGCCCTTCCCCCCATCTACCACCCCCCAACCCCCACCCCCGCAAGCTTGGAGCCGTTAAACAGCTGTGTGTATGCCCGGTAATGGCAACGGTGAACTCCAAGATAAATTCTTTCAAACATCGCCTCCCCGTCAGCTGGCTTTGTGGCCAGCACCCGTGTCGTCGTGACGGTTCAATGACCACAGGGTCCACTTCCAGTGACACACAGCTGGTCACGCTGGTCAAGAGAATAGCAGAAGTGAGCGGCAACAAGTGATCTGCCTAGTCCATGTGAGGGGCGGGGGGCATTGAGGCGTCGGTATAGACTGGTTTGCGAAGGTTCGCCACTATCATACCCCACCTTGTCAGTGACGTCACCGCACTTAAAAGCCGTTACCGTTCCGCGTCGTGAGTCCGACACATCCGTTGCGGGAGATGATTTGATATTTAAACATGTCTTGAAGTGGAGGAGGTATGTCAAAAATGCACATTTTATTTTATTGTTTTTATTCACCTTACTTATTTTATTATTTATTTTCCTCCACTACAGACTTGTTGCTTTATTATTAGCTAAATAATGTATTTATTCATTTATATTATTATTATCATTAAATCACGTGGGTAGGCCTACCTTGTCTGATTATTTCATTTGTGGAAATGTAAAAAGTAATTTTAAGAGCTGTGGACACACCATTTTCCTATTTCAATCAGGGACAACATTTGGGTCAAGTCAGGTTGGGGCATTGTCAGGTTGGGGCATTCCCCCCCCCCCCAAATAAGCAGGTTTTATTTGAATTGATATGTTCTGTGGCGCCTCAAGTAATAAGGTTTCGTTTTGCCCCTCCCCCCCCCCCGGTCTGAAAAAAACCTGAAATGACGCCCCTGATTTCAATATAAACATTTTTTCTTCTCGTATTTTTTTCCTTCTATACTGCCGCGAAGCAGACATTTATGAAGCATCCTAGTGAGGCTTTCGCGTATTTTGACAGTGACAGGTTTAAATTCTGTATACGATTTAGTGAAACATTCCACTCAAAACTAATTTAAAATTTAACTTTACACTTTACGTTTTATGGTAAAAAAAAACACACATAAAAAAAACAAAAAAAACACACACACAGAAATCACTGGTCGTGATAAGAAGGGGCAGCTTGTAATATGGCGCCCTTAAGTATCTTATTCAGGCCAGGCCCGTTCTTAGGCATACGCTGACTATGCATCCGCGTAGGGCCCCGAACGTGAGGGGGCCCCCGTGAGGCGCCCTCGATCCCCCGGTTTTTTTAAGCTGGCACTGCAGCCGTCTGTGTCACTCACGTTACCTTCCTCTTCCTGAATGTTACCATTCTGAGTTGAATTCGGAGGCAGGGGAAGGGAAGCAGCAGGGGGGAGCTTTTGGGGTGGCAGACAGGAAATCGGGGGCTGGCCGTGGAAATGGGAAAGAGGAAACATTGATGAAGGCAGAATGGAGGTGCCGCAGTGGTGGGCGGTGTTTTCTCCTCAGCTCGAGGGAGCTCCACCCCCGGACCCCACTCCTTCCGGGGCCCCCAACCTACGCTCCATGCTTAGGGCCCCCAAACTCCTAAGAACGGCTCTGTTCAGGCTCAGGGCTGGTTCCTGTCTTTTTATTTTCAGACAATATTCAGTTGTGAGAATTTATTTATTTAAAAAAAATTATATTTTCCATTTTTATTTTCATTTGTAACCCCCCCCCCCTTTCCTCCATCCCGGATATCTCAAATAAAAATCCATAATTTTTTATTTAAAAAAAATTTTATTTTCCATTTTTTTTTTCATTTGTCACCCCCCCCCCCCCCTTTCCTCCATCCCGGATATCTCAAATAAAAATCCATATTTTTTTATAATTTATTATTTTTAATCAGGATTAGTCACAGGTGCTCTCAAATTGTATGTTAATTAACGTTCTTTAGCAACGCGATCAATAATTTTAACAGTGTGATGAATAATTTTAACAGTGTGATTAATAATTTCAACAGTGTGTTCAATAATTTTAACTGTGTGATCAATAATTTTAACAGCATGATCAATAATTTTAACACCGTGATCAATAATTTTAACACCGTGATCAATAATTTTAACGGTGTAATCAATAATTTTAAAATTGTGATCAATAATTTTAACAGTGATCAATAATTTTAAGTGTGTATTTTAATATCGTACCTAAAAGTGGCACCGTTCAGTTGCACAAAGCTTAGGTCATAGGTCTTAGGTCATAGGTCTTAGGTCATATGTCTTAGGTCATAGGTCTTAGGTCTTATGTCATAGGTCTTAGGTCATGTTTCACACTAGTTTCAACGGTGAGGAATGTTAAATGTGAACTGTGAGTATAGAGCAGCGTTTCTCAAACTTTTAAGTTACGCGGACCGGTGGAGACGTTTTGAAATTGCACCAGGTACCGGTGCCAGATTTCTTAATTACATTTCCTTTTTACTGGACCATGAGTATTCACGTTGTGCGGACCGGCAATGTAAGTCTCCTGGACCGGCTACAGTCCACGGAACACTATTCGAGAAACACTGATATAGAATACAAGCTTACAAATAAACAACATTCCAAGAATGTGGCCCTAACATTTTATTGACTGGGATAATGAAAAAAAAAATAAATATTGGAACAATTCTTGGAAAGGGCATGCCTTGTGATCATAAAGTACTGGTATGCTGTACAACAGGGGTCTCAAACTCAAATCATCCGGGGGCCGCTGGAGGCAGAGTCTGACAGAGACTGGGCCGCATCAAGTATTCCACACAGACAAAACAAAAAAAAACAACAAAAAACAAACGATGACAAATTCAATCAAGTAAAACTGTTACAATCTGCTCAACCTTTAGTAATAACAAGTAAAAACTTTAAGGGTTCTCAAGAACTAGGCTTCACTTTCTTCCTCCTACTGCTTGTTGCCAGAGACCTGACAGCGCAAGTGACCAAGCTGACAGGTTCACACAATCTCCCTCACTTGTAAACATCAGCGGCAATCTTTTAACTGGGATTCTTTGATACTGTGTCGGATTGCTACGATTTACACAATTATGGACGTCCATTACCCACTAACTGACTTCTTAAAATTTTGAAATATGTATGTACAATATTCGAAGCGTGCTTTCTCAAAACCGCTCTTTGGCCATGCTTGTCGCACAAAATGCTACCAATTAAAACTTTTAGTCTGATTTTAAAACGGGTTTTACCATTATAATCAACGACAAAATGTATTTTAAAAAAAAACATTATAAAATCAGAATTAAATTAGTCGGTGAGGTTCGACTGAAGCCGTCACTGATGGTAACATTAAAAATATGAGAATGTGGAAACCACGCGGGCCGCATCAACACTAAATTTGCTGTCATGTCACGGGCCGCAAAATATCGTCTTGCGGGCCGCAAATGCCCGCGGGCCGCAAGTTTGAGACTCCCCTGCTGTACAAGAAATAATCTTGGCACTGCTGTTTGTCATTGTGTTGTAGATGTTTTGATGACTTGCTTTTATTGCTCTCAAATGTAAGCAGATCTAACTGTGTTAGGGAAGGGGGTTGGTGGTTTTTAATGATTGGGTTCGTTGGTTAGGAAGGGCAAATATGTTGCTTGTGCATTGGGTTAGGGTGGTGAATATGCGTATGTGTGTTGAGGAGAGGTGGTAACTACGCGCGAAAGTGTTTTGGGGAGTGTGGAAAGTATGTGTATGTGTGTTCGGGAGTAGAGGGGAGGGGTGTTTTGTACGTGTGTGTCCCAAAGGGGGGGGGGATAAAGTCTGTGACTCAGAAATATTGAATTAAGAAGCGTTTCAATGGCGACAACGCAACAACAAAGCACCATTCAAACTGTCAAATTTATTCAAGTCGGCAGTTGCAGGTCGATCATTTGCAGATATTACTTCTTAAAAGTGGGTATTTTTATCTGCCACGATGTGATATAAACCGATTGGGTTAATCTTACCCTAAGCCTGATATTTGAAACTATTCAATTTGCCTTTTTTTTTAAAAGTATCCATTCAACCGCGGACCCCCCTCCCACCCCCAACCACCCCCCCCCACCAAACCCTTAAAAAATTCGAGGGCACTTTCCGAATTCCCTTAAACGATTGGCCAATGTGGCGTGTGCTTGTGGGGACATTGTACAACATGCATTACTTTCACTGAATGCAATTCAGAAAAAAAAAAAAAACAATTATCGGCTTTACATTATTAAAAATAAAGAATAAACATTCTTTACAAGCCATATCAACCTCATAATTTCCTCATCACCACCAGTAACAGAAACATTGCAAATCCCATCAACATGCATAGGAGCCAAAATGATCAATAAATTGATCATGGGCCCTTAAGATATAGAAGAAGAAGAAGAACCTTCATTACAATCTATAAATAGCCGCAATGAGCTCATGCCGCAGTGTTATTTTCCGAATACAAGAACATCACACCGGAAGTAGAGGGATCTTTGAAAAGGGCTTTTGGCGTAGGTGCGTTGTGGAAGATGGTCAAGTAGCCGAGATATTCAATTTAATTTTTTTTTTTTTTTTTTAAACTTCTAACTGCGCTTAGATACACAGCAGCTAAAAGAGAAAAACAAATGCCGCAGTAATCAAGTCAGGAAATTATTGAAATAAAAAATTGGGAAATCTGAAGAAAAAAAAAGGGAATGCAACATAAAAAGAAAAAAGAGGGAACTTTGAAAAGGGCTTTTGGCGTAGGTGCGTTTTGGAAGATGGTCAAGTAGCCGAGATATTCAATTTAATTTTTTTTTTTTTTTTTAAACTTCTAACTGCGCTTAGATACACAGCAGCTAAAAGAGAAAAACAAATGCCGCAGTAATCAAGTCAGGAAATTATTGAAATAAAGAATTGGGAAATCTGAAGAAAAAAAAAGGGAATGCAACATAACAAGCAAACGTGTCGGCAGTAAGCCGTCATCGGCGAACAATCAACAGTAGAACAGTAATACATAGAAATAGCACCGAGCTAAAAATTGATATCCGCGAGGCCGGCAAAAGAATTTCGGCAAAGTTTTAATCAAAGATCATTCTTATGCATAAAACATTTTAGTACATACGCCACGAGATTGTGGCATCAGGTGACAGTCCGTGCAATTTTCATTCAGCCTGTTTTAGGAATAGAACTTTGAACTCTTTTTGAGATTTTCGTCTAAAACTCACTGACATTTCTTTATTTCGGTTTTGAATGAGTGTAGTCCCCAATGTACTCTATTTTTTTTTTTTTAAAGAATGTGAATCCTTATCCGTGATGTATCCAACAAACCTCAATGTATCGTGAGGTGGACAATTTTTGGGTGGATATCCACAGATTGGACTGGTGGCTAATTTAAACCAAACCCTCAGTGACACCCAGTCACAAAATTTGAGCGCCACTTCGGCCCACGCAGTTGTTTTATGAGAATCTAACATATGACCATATCAAGTAAAAGCTTCCGGTTGGTTCCAAAATAATGTTTGTTGTTTCTAAACACGATTCTATTAAATTCTTCGGGGGCTAATTAAATCAGACACGATCATATTTTTGTTTTTAATAGTATACTTTATTCTGAATAATTTCTTTCTAGCTAATTCATGGTTTTGTCATTCAATCCATGTTTACATAGCCAAACCATAGCAACGGCCAATGATATGATAGTGTAACCAATCTATTCTCTCGTAAACCCCACTGTAAAGATTTCTTTTCCCTAAGCGCTGGTACCACATAGAGAAATAACGATCTTGTCACGACACCAGAAATGTTCTAAATAGAACAAAGTGTTGGAGTTTCATTTTATTTTTGGTCATTCAAGGTACGTTCCACATAAATAAAAATAACTAAAACGGTTTGATAGAATAGTAATGTGATACTAAAAAATTAATATATTATATTTTACCCCCCACCCCCTTTTTAAAAAAAAAATATAATCTTTACTAAATTGTTGGTCTGCGCGCAAACGGCGCAATATCTGGAAAACATCTGCTGTCTGTTGCCAGCTGTCTGCTGCCAGCTGTCTGCTGTCTGTTGCCAGCTGTCTGCTGTCTGTTGCCAGCTGTCTGCTGTCTGTTGCCAGCTGTCTGCTGTCTGCTGCCAGCTGTCTGCTGTCTGTTGCCTGCTGTCTGTTGCCTGCTGTCTGCTACTTTGGTGTTTATTATTTTCGGTCCCACACGCATCAACATCCTAATAGTAATCTGGTCCAGGTCTTATGGTCAAATCTGCGACCAAGCCGTGACTTTCTGACAACTTGCCACTTAGGCCTATTATCACCACGGAGAGTACTTCAGGTTGCCAGGAGACAGGTAGGGTGGGTTTAGACCGCCTTGTGGTCTTGATGGGAGATTGTTTGTCAGTGGATTTGTGGGGTGGGTGGGGCGGAAAGGCTATTTTTATTTTTACTTTTCCCACTAGTTTTTTTTTTTGGAATAGAAAATAGTTCTAGTACCTCCTCTTCAAGAATAGGCTACCCATTCTATTTGTGATGGCTAGGAAAAAGGAAAAAAAAAAAGGGGGGGGGGG
>CAXITT010000121.1:1114762-1143435 GCA_964033795.1 Lymnaea stagnalis
TTTTTTTTAATGACCTCGACAACACAGATATATACACTCTCTCTATACACAACTCTCTCTATCTCATATATATATATATATATATATATATATATATATATATATATATATATAGATAGATATAGATATAGATATAAATATAGATATAGATATAGATATAGATATAGATATAGGTATAGGTATAGGTATAGGTATAGGTAAAGGTATAGGTATAGGTATAGGTATAGGTATAGGTATAGGTATAGATATAGATATAGATATAGATATAGATATAGATATAGATTTTATTTAGAGATAAACTTTCGAATTTTATTTACACAATATGATAGGTATCTTTAACTGAAATGATTTAAATGAGAATGTCTTTGTAATAAAAGGATTCAATTTTTTTTTATTATTTTTTTTTTTATTATTTTTTTTTTTTTGGTGCCTTTCATTTAAATTTATTTTTTTCAAATGTGCCAAATCCTAATCAGTACATATGCATGCTCAACTATCTGGCTCCTTTAATTTTATTTAGCTTAGCTATACGAATACAAAATTGTCTCATTGTGTAACATTAAAAAAAGGCCTAAAATAATTTCCTAGGCCTAATATAGTTTTGTTTTAAAATTTAATGTATAAATCTATTTTTTTTTTTAAATTTTGAGGTGAGTTCATTCGACTTAGTTTTATCTATTAAAACTTTTCATGATTCTAAACAAATTTCATCTGTCAAAATGTTAAAATTGTTGGTTAAAAATGACTTTATTTACAAAAAAAAGTTGCCCACCAAGAATGGTCACCAAATTCACATTGCCGGCGGCTCTGGTGCCCACCGAGCCACATGACATCAATTAACAGGAAAGACCACTCTTGTTGGGGGTGAATGATATGAATGGTTCAGTTGTTGGTGACCTTCCCGTGGTATGTCAAGAAAGAAAAAAAAAAAGTTTCCAGTGTGGGGTGAACCGGTGCACACATCTTCCCACTTCTGTAGAAAAAAATGGATCCGCCCTTGAAATTTAATATTAATGAGCCCCCATCACCCGAATTCGGGACCGTACGGTGCTGCTACCATCCCCCCCCCCCCCCCCGCGGTAGGTCGCGTACTGGTCACGTGGGATGTAAGTTAAACCGATGCCGTTTCAAAAGACAAGACCCTGGGAACGTGTTATGGACTGCGTAGGGATACACTAGGTCAGTCGGTTTGTTCAACCCCGGCTTACCATTCTTCTTACAATCCCTGTCCATCAAAAGGGCCCAATCTGTGAATGGAATGAATGGACACCGTTGGGTTGTGATAGATACTGGATAGGAAGATGTGGATTCGAACCCTGGTCCAGTAATTTGTTCTATCAACACAAAAAAACACTCCGTGTGAAACGTAATGGCTCGGATGTCTTTGTTGCACGTCCAAAAGAACTAGATCATAGCACTGGGTTTTTAAACCTGACATCTTTGGTTACAAATCTATCAGTAGTAAAACTAAGGCAGCGTTTGCCAATTAAGTATATATCCTCATACATGGTCAAGGTGTGTCTTCAAAAACGGCTGGGGGGGGGGGTAAAAAAAAAAAAAAAAATAAAAAAAATGGGGGGGGGAGAGGAGAAATGTTCGAAGTATGTTACATCATAAGTCTAACAGGTCTCATTGAAGATTAAGTTATCGCGTATTGTAAGAAAGTTCTACCACGTTCTTCCCCTCTAGCCCTAACCCTGACCCTAACCCTGAACCCGACCCTGACCCTAACACTAATCCCAACCCTAAACCTAAACCTGACCCTAACCCTAACCCTAACCCTGACCTTAACCCTGACCCTAACCCTGACCCTAACCCTAACCCTAAATCTGACCCCTTTCCTCAATCAGTACCGTTAACATGATGTAAACAAGAAACGCTTCAATTTTTGGGGGTTAAAGGACGATGTTATATAACTTACGTAAAAGAAAGCGTTAAATTTTCATCATGTTTTGTCCCCATTCTCTATCTATATATCGCAACAGCAAGAATTTTATCTTTGTAAAGCTTTGGTAGGCGCTGATTCCCCCCCCCCCCCAAATATTGAATTTAAAAAAAGTCGTAATTCTATTTCACATTGACTTGTCAATTTTACTTTAAAAGCCACAGTTGTGTAATAACGTGTCTCTTTCTGTCAATAGAGAAAGACACCCCCCCCCTTTTTTTTTTTCGACGCTGTGGTTTCGGGGCGCATGTTTGTCTACTGACGCTCATATACAATGAGACGGAATTAAAATCACTTTTTCTGAGCGCACCAAAATTAATTTCCATTTTAAGTATTAGCTTGGTTACATAATGAATTCAGCGTTTCTCAAACTATTTCTTACGAAGTTATATTCCATGTTCATTGTTGTTTTTCAGTAGTTAAGATGGAGGACAGTTATGTCATAAGTAGAGGCAAAATATGGTCCTTGCGTAATCAAATCGACAGACGATATAAAACAAACATGTAAGTCTTCCTGACATTTCCCGTCTTCATTCATTTAAGTTTGATCTAGAATTGTAATGCTTTTTAAAAAAATCCATTCTGCCGGCGTCAAAGCTTCGGAAATTAGAACCGTTCATTAAAACTAAGTCGTCACGCGCCGCGTATTTTAAATCCAAGAATTGAATGGGACACCACTCCCCCCCCCCCCCCCCAAACCCTTTTTCCAACTTCCTCACTGAAATGTAGGAGACGGGCTAATGGTATACAATAATTTATACACACGTTAAGTTTTAAGTTATCCTGACCTCTGCATTAAGTGAAGTCTGAGGGAGGGTAACCCATGCTAATGTTAGGACACAAGCGAAATATAGGCCTACCTTCTCATGCATCTAAAACTATTGAAATGTGTTTAGGAACTTGGGTTGGTTATAAATAAATCTAGATCTGGTCAAGAAATGTGACTTTAGGGAAATGGCGTTATTTAATGTACTTGTCAGAATGAAACCTTGAGCTCTCTCTCCCCACATTTGTGTCATTTTTTTTTAAAGGAGTTAAAATAATGGTGTTAAAAATAGAGGGGGGGGGGCATTTGCTTTAATTCAAGAAAAACAGTTGAATGAGTGTTCAAACTGCAGACTATTGCAGAGTAGTTCAGATATTTTGTTATTGATTGTGCAAACTGCAGATTAATGAAGAGTAGTACATATACTTGCTTATTTGATTATTTGAGAAAATAATGATTTAGTTGCACAGCGAAAGATACCACGTGATCTAGTTGTGCAATGAAAGATAACACGTGATTTAGTTGTACAGTGAAAGATCTAGAAGAAGAACAGCGTCCACCATGGGAGTCTTGAATCCCAGAGTTAGGGCCCCATTAAAATGAAGGATGTTTGTGTAGATGTCGTCCCATGCGATTGCCGCTATCTGCTCTGGACAAACACAAGGGAGATTGCTCTTCTCCTCCGACACAAGGAAAGGGGGAGTAATATGCTTTCTTAAGAGATAGACATTTCTCCATCAACGAGGCAGTTAGTTCCCAGTTTCTTTGTTTAACTCGTCAGCAAGATTGAAAGAAATATCAGCACATTGGTAAGTCTAGTTTATTCACATTGCTGATGTTGGTGTTATTTAAACACTAAAAGATGTGGCCCGGTGTTATCGCGGTAATAATGGAAGGCTTGCTTACCCGGTGTTACCGCGGTAATAATGGAAGGCATGTTGAGCCGGTGTTAACACGGTAATAATGGAAGGCTTGTTGACCCGGTGTTACCGTGGTAATAATGGAAGGCATGTTGACCGGTGTTACCGTGGTAATAATGGAAGGCATGTTGAGCCGGTGTTAACACGGTAATAATGGAAGGCTTGTTGACCCGGTGTTACCGTGGTAATAATGGAAGGCATGTTGACCGGTGTTACCGTGGTAATAATGGAAGGCATGTTGAGCCGGTGTTAACACGGTAATAATGGAAGGCTTGTTGACCCGGTGTTACCGTGGTAATAATGGAAGGCATCTTGACCCGGTGTTACCGTGGTAATAATGGAAGGCTTGTTGACTCTGTGTTACCGTGGTAATAATTGAAGGCTTGTTGACCCGGTGTTACCGCGGTAATAATGGAAGGCTTGATGACTCTGTGTTACCGTGGTGATAATTGAAGGCTTGTTGTCCCGGTGTTACCGTGTTAAAATGGAAGGCATGTTTACCCGGTGTTACCGTGGTAATAATGGAAGGCGTGTCATCCCGGTTTTGCCGCGGTAATGATGCAAGTCATTTTGGACTAGTTTCTTCTACCTGCTATGGTGAGGTCACAACATCAACAAATCCAATTTTTGCGTATGTTACTGACTTGCATGAATAAATTGTGTCCTCAAAAAAAGAAAACACGACATGTTTGAACGACCTTGACACGTGTGATTATGAAGTTGTAAATAAGACTTTTGTTCAGTTTTTTTTTTTATTTTTTTTTAAAGAAGCTTATTTGTTTATTTACGTTTCTGGTGTCGGTTGTTTTGAGAATACACTTCCTTCTTTTGATTATAGAACAGCTCAACCCATTTTCCCGCCTTTTCTCTTGAACTACAAAGAAATCAAATTTTTCTAAAAGTTGTAAAAACATGTCCTTAACTTTTAACAAAAAAAATGTATGTACTATTTTAAATATATGTAACATTGACTGATTTTTCTATGTTGGTATCTTCATTAAAAATTAAATCAACATAATGCCAGAATGATCAATAGTTTATCGTGGGTCCTCAAAATATAGAAGAAGAAGAAGATATGACTTGCTTCTTTTCTTTGGAAAAGCATACAAAATATTTTTTTATATAGGACATTAATGCACGTGCACCCACGTAAAATAACATGCATCCCAGATAGGACATTAATGCACGTGCACCCACGTAAAATAACATGCATCCCAGATAGGACATTAATGCACGTGCTCCCACGTAAAATAACATGCATCCCAGATATGACATTAATGCACGTGCACCCACGTAAAATAATATGCATCCCAGATAGGACATTAATGCACGTGCACCCACGTAAAATAACATGCATCCCAGATAGGACATTAATGCACATGCACCCACGTAAAATAACATGCATCCCAGATAGGACATTAATGCACATGCACCCACATACTCATAACATAAATGCCAGATAGGACAAGTCTTTGAAGGCGAGCTCAATCATCATTTATTCATCATTTATGCCAGTGACAATCCCTCTACATACGGATTCTTCCCTTCAAGCAATTTCAATTTCATTTGCGTCCTACATCAGGACTGCACAACGTACGGCCCGTGAGCCACATGCGGCCCGCCAGCACCCACTTGGCGGCCCGCTGAGTAACGAAATATTCTTTAGTATTATTCTTTTCTTAATAGCTTTCGCCCCCTGTCCTATTATCTTTCGGCCCGCACACGGTTTTTCATGAAGTATTACGGCCCGCCTTACACTTTGAGTTGTGCAGGCCTGTCCTACATAATATATAAAGTTTGACCACAATTGGTACAGGTGGTGGGGAGGTTTCCAGTTGAAGTGTATCACGGAGCTCCCAACGTGATTTGTTTTCCTTCTCTTTCACATATATAAAAATATATATTTAACCCAGGCTATTCGTTTGCCACAATTGTACCCCACATAATGCACCGCGACTGTCATCTTTTCAGCTTTTATTTTGTTCAGAGCACCAACTGTCTCCTAATCTCATTTTTTTTATGGATCACCCTGTCCCATCATTGTAACACGTTTGATTGATGTCATCTTTGGTAGGAGCCTCTACTCCTATTGCAATTTGTTTATTTTATTACCTTATTGAACTTAATCTAAACTATTCATTCGCCCGATTTTTATTTTTTTAAATTTTTTTTGTTGACATATCAGGATGTGTCCTTGCCCTGACGGGTTCATCTAGTTCAACTTATTGTTGGATCGAGCCAGGAATGACGTAGACTTGGTAATAGCGCAATGTAAATCCTAATTTAGTAAATTTAAACATATACAAAACAATGATAACTATATGATTATAATAAAGATATGTTGTTAAAAAAATTTTTTTATTCATTTGGCTGGAAGGACGTAATGTGAGTGGGGGTTGGGGTGCTCAAGCAACAGGTCAGCAGAACACTAGGGAAGAAGAACACAAAAGAATTCACTAATTGATAGATATATCATTTAGTATCTGTTTCTCTTTTGTTAAGAGTTTTAAGATCGTTCTTCTTTCTACCGATCCTTTTTTTAAAATTACCATAAAGTGTACAGTTACACTATAACCAAAAACTTGGTTGATGTACAATTTATTACTGTTACTTGCGTGTGTACATGTACACTTCCTGGAAATGTTTAATGTAATAAAGTCGAATATATGATAAATGTATTTATAAGTTAAAAAGAGGAAGAAGAAATACAAAAATGTGTCGTCATTTTCAGATTGGGCTGTATTTTACTAAGGGACAAAATGGCGTCACGCTACTTTTGGCCACTTTTTACACCCTCCCCCCTTTACCCCATCGTAATAAATTTGTAACAAAAGTTAGCCTCGTAACACATTATCACAAATTCGTGCCCCCTCCCCCACCCATTCGCCCTTAGTGTATTAGTTACGCCATTTGTGGATGATCCGTCTTTAAACTTCTATATTACATAAATGGGACCCTGAACACTCGCGTCTTGCCACCGACTTTATATGTGTGCACAATCAACAGGAGCTTATCACGTGACACACTGAACCGCCTCGCTTAAGCAACATTCCTGTGTGACGTTCGCTTACCTTAAGTCACGGGTCATTGCAATGGGTTAGTCAACTGCCCCACATCCAAACTACCAGATCTAACACCCTGTCAACAGCCCCATATACCTAAACTACCAGATCTAACACTCTGTCAACAGTCAATTACCCAAAAAATTTCCCAGCTGTCGCCCTGTAGCAGTCCTATGTACCCAAACAACCATATATATCACTCATAAAAAGTCTTATATACCCACACCATCACGTCTATCAGCCCATGAATAGTTATATTACCCAAACCATCACATCTGTTACCTTCATTAACAGTCTTATAATATACCAAAACCATCACACCTAACACCCTGTCAACAGTTTTATATACCCACACCATCACATCTATCACCCTTCTTATTGGACAGAGCCCCCCCCCCTTTATTCCCTCGGTTATCTGTCAATACAATGTCATCATCACACCCCTACATCCACACACACACCCTCTTTCCAGGCTCACCGCAATGACATCGCCTACCACATTACCACCCTCCTCACTGTCATCTGTCCGTGGGTCAATGTAAGTGGCAGTCTACCACTACATCGCTACTCGGCCGCCATTGGGAGCCCCAGTATCATCATCACCACCTTTGTTGAAGAGTCTTGAGCATTCAGAGGCTTTCGGGAAACGCGCCCAAGAAGATGTATTCTGAATATTTTTTTTTTTTTTTTTGTTTTAAGACAGTAATCCTGTGGACATTACACAACCGACTGCCATGTACAAATATTACACAACCGACTACCATGTACACATGCATTTCAAGGAATATTATCACATCCCGGTTACCCGTGTTTGACTCTATGGAAAGCTTTGAATGCATGTCACAGCTGTAGGGCAGGCTGTGAATAACTGCCTGCAAAAAGCACAAAGGAAGGCGCAAGTGGTATTTACAAATACATGTACTGCTTTCCTGCCGGCCTTAAATTTTCGCCTTCTATATTATATGTTCGAAAAATTGTGTAAGAAAACCTAGTTGGTTCTGGAAATTACAGGAAGGCAAATGAATAACATTACTTCTTTCAATGCGGGGAAAATTGTTAGCGACATTTTGTCCATGTTCTGGGGCACCTTCGTGGAAAAAAAAATGATTCACTTCCCCCTCCACCACACACACACACTTATACCAGAGGACGGTCAAAATTGTATTCCCTTAGAGCAGCGGTTCTCAACCTGTGGGTCGCGACACTTTTGAGGGCCGAACGACCCTTACACAGGGGTCGCCTATGGCCATCGGAAAACACATATTTACGAAGAAGCAACGAAAATAATTTTATGGTTGGGGGGGGGGGGTCACCACAACATGAGGAACTGTATTAAAGGGTCGCGGCATCAGGAAGGTTGAGGACCACTGCCCTAGAGCGACTGACTCCATTTTCTATAGAGTCTCCAGTCTGACTCTAATGGGCCGGTGTGTGTTACTGTGTGTCACAAATTTTATATTCTAAATAACTAATTTTACATGATTTTAGAAATTGTATTTATTTATCAGAGGGTGAAGTGGAGTAGAGGCTGCGTGGGGTGAGGTGCAGCGAAAGGTTTAACCAGTCATCGAGTCTTTACAATACCCCCCCCCCTTTTTTTTTTCGCCCCCTCCCCAATGCCCAAACATTTTTCCCCTTACTGCTTCAGCCTTTTAACTGTTGACTGAAAGGACATCCGTTTGGACTTCCATGTTTTAGTTCGTTGGAATTCTTTCAAGTTTTCTAATTCCTTCTGGGGAAACTTCAAAAACCCAGAAAAGTTATTATTTATTTTTTTTATTCGTAGATACACATCTTTATATTTTAAGTGCTTAGTTGTTTTTCTTTAAGAATTTAGAGCTAAATATTAGTTTAAAATTCAAAATAGAGTAATATGAATCTTATTCCGTTCCTCCTCCCCCCCCCCTCCTAAATGCACCACAATTTTTTAATAACTCATACTATGTGTTGTTTGTGTGTCTTTGCGCGAGGTAAGGATTGGTGAAACCTTAACACAATTATCACATCCTAATAATATGGAGTGTAACCTCGGCTCAGCTTATTTAACGCTTGGTTGACAAATAGCTCAGTTTGCTTTGTTGTTGCTTTTTTTCCGTTCAGAATGAATCATACCATGAGATGTAATTTACCGAATGTGAGATTTTAGTTTTAAAAGCTGTGATGCTTCAATCATAGTTTGATCCTCCTCACTCCTCCAGAATTCTCCAGCCATTAATTTCTTGTTGCTGCTACAATGCCCTGTTCCATCAGCCAACCATACCATGCCCTGTTCAATCAGCCAACCATACCATGCCCTGTTCAATCAGCCAACCACACCATGCCCTGTTCAATCAGCCAACCATACCATGCCCTGTTCAATCAGCCAACCATACCATGCCCTGTTCAATCCGCCAACCATACCATGCCCTGTTCAATCAGCCAACCATACCATGCCCTGTTCAATCAGCCAACCAGACCATGCCCTGTTCAATCAGCCAACCATACCATGCCCTGTTCAATCAGCCAACCATACCATGCCCTGTTCAATCAGCCAACCTTACCATGCCCTGTTCAATCAGCCAACCACACCATGCCCTGTTCAATAAGCCAACCCTACCATGCCCTGTTCAACCAGCCAACCCTACCATGCCCTGTTCAATCAGCCAACCATGTTATTCTTATCTTAGAACGAAAGCTACCTCGCTCTGATGCCACGTTTCCTTGTAATTGTAACAGTGATTGGATACTAATTGATTTTGTTTAAATTGCTGTTGTCCTCAGTCACAGTCAAATGTGTCAACGAGTCAAGACCATTCCTTGACAGTCAAGCCATGGGACAAAGTAAGTCATAGGACATGCTAGGAACATTTCAACGCACTAGGGACATATATTTTGGTTAGACAGGAGCTTTGAAATTTTACTCTTGTGAGTGCCCATGTAAAGAGCCACCCAATCCTTTTGCCACAGATGCGCACATAAGGGTGGCAGGGGCAGGGCGGGAAAGAGTCCCCTGGAGCCAGACCAGTGGCTGGGGGGGGGGGGTGGGCCACACAAATGGGCTTCGATGGTATTTTATTAATGTAAATTATGGGCCTGAGACTTGAAATTTTGTTTGTGGGGGGAAGTGTTTAAAATTAATCTTGTCCCCGAAATCCTAACACTCTAAGCTACGCCTCTGCCATCCTCTCTACTACACTGCTTTCCCGGGGGGAGGGGGGACGACACCTAGAGCTGTTAAAATTACCTTGATGCTGGGCCAAAACTGATTTCGCCCATACAAGTTGACCAGTATATGGGTTGGGGAAAGGAAACAGCCAGGATTTTTGGGGAGAAGATAGAATTCCCGCGAGATTAAACGTTGTAGTATGAAAGCTGCACTAACGTTCCTAATAATAATAATAATAATGATAATAATAATAATAATAATAATAATAATAAACTATAAATTCGTGATTTATTAACTCAAAATTATAAGTATATTTTTTGTTTCCAATTTCGAAAGTTAAAAAAAAATTAATTAATCTGGTGCAGTCTGTTGAATACCGTATCTGGAAATTTGATAGAAAGAAATTTCGTCGACGTAAATTGATCGATGGTAATTTGATCGAACAGAAATTTGGTCGGATCTTTTTTTTCAGTTTTTACATTAAAATTTTGCTTCAATTTTTTGTTTGAACACATATTTTTGTTTGACTATATGGTAGGTAGAGTGCGTTGAAAAAGAAATTTACCAAAGTCCTAACGCGTGAACTGAAAAAAAGATTCGACCGAATTTCCTTTCAATCAAATTTCCGTCGATCAATTTACCGTCGACGAAATTTCTTTCGATCAAATTTCCGGTAACCGTTGAGTTCGGGCGGGAATTGTATGAAGGGCGGAAACTAATTACGCTCTAACCTCATTGTAGGATAACAGTTACTATAACGTATGTTAGTTTACCCTTCACCATCAGTATGTACATAATGTTTATTAAAAACATATCAAAGTTGTTGGGTTGTTTTTTTTTTCTACTCCAGGTTCCTCCAAAAAAGGTTCGTACACACCAGGCAGGGATGGTCAACCGGAAGGAGCTTCGACTCCTCGTGCCAACGGCGATGTCAAGGTCAGTGGCAGCAGAGAGGATCTTTCGGCGAGCGGCGGCGTCACCGTCCAGACGCCCGAACTCAATGCCCAGGCGTCAGCCACACCTTCAACTTCGGGGACAGGTGAGCTTTGATGAACCACGGCAGCCTTCTAGTAATCACGATTTTGCGCTTACATCACAGGAGTACTGTGATCCATCTTTTTTGTCAGTCATGTGTAGTTTTTCTTTTAAAGATTGTGTGGTCTCCGAAAAAAATTCAAAAATAATACAGGACTAGAACTATTTAAAAGTGATTCCCTTTCCAAATGTGTCTCTGATCTATGGCTTCCTTCCAATAACTCGACCAAGGGTTTGGTGTCTTTAAACTAGTTACTAGTCATCTTTTTTTCAATAATTAATTAAAATTTGACGAACGTTATTTCTATCCTTTCAGTTTGACCCCATACTTTGAAATGCAAATACTAGGTTTCTGGGATCATAAAATGCGATGCATTTGTGTCTTTGGGAAAAGAGGGGGGGTGTGGAGTGTGGTAAAGGGGGGGGGGGGGGGGAGATTTGGTAGATGGTTATAGATGATGACATGCAGTTAATGGTTGTAACATAAGAATTTAGTTTTTTTTAAAGGAGCATTTAATAAATGACATTTTAGTGTGGGAAGATTAGAGAGTATATCAAAGTAGCTTTTAATAAATGACATTTTAGTGTGAGAAGATTAGAGAGTACATCAAAGTAGCATTAAATAAATGACATTTTAGTGTGAGAAGATAAGAGAGTATATCAAAGCAGCATTTAATAGATGACGTTTTAGTTTGAGAAGATTAGAGAGTATATCAAAGTAGCATTTAATAGATGACGTTTTAGTGTGAGTAGATTAGAGAGTATATCAAAGTAGCATTTAATAGATGACGTTTTAGTGTGAGAAGATTAGAGAGTACATCAAAGTAGCATTTAATAGATGACGTTTTAGTGTGAGAAGATTAGAGAGTATATCAAAGCAGCATTTAATAGATGACGTTTTAGTGTGAGAAGATTAGAGAGTACATCAAAGTAGCATTTAATAGATGACGTTTTAGTTTGAGAAGATTAGAGAGTATATCAAAGTAGCATTTAATAGATGACGTTTTAGTGTGAGAAGATTAGAGAGTATATCAAAGTAGCATTTAATAGATGACGTTTTAGTGTGAGAAGATTAGAGAGTATATCAAAGTAGCATTTAATAGATGACGTTTTAGTGTGAGAAGGTTAGAGAGAATATCAAAGTAGCATTTAATAGATGACGTTTTAGTGTGAGAAGATTAGAGAGTATATCAAAGTAGCATTTAATAGATGACGCTTTAGTGTGAGAAGATTAGAGAGTATATCAAAGTAGCATTTAATAGATGACGCTTTAGTGTGAGAAGATTAGAGAGTATAATGTGGCTGTTTTTTCGCCCTGCCCTCATCCGTCAGAACATTAAGGTCTGAAACAAGCGCCTGGCCGTAAACGAATGAATTATACGAGGTGAAGACATTATCATTCATTTATTTGGCACACCGTTTAGTTTAAGCGACTATCTAGACCTGGGGGACATCACAACTAGCAACCCCCCTCAGCCCTCCCCCTCCCCAGGCTTTTTTCCCCCTCATCGTGCTGGTCACAAGAATTTGGGTTAAAGAGAAAAGAGCATGAGAAAGGAATTTAAGACGTTTGCTTGCTACATGACATTGGGACGTTTGCTTGCTACATGACATTGGGACGGTTTCTTGCTACATGACATTGGGACGGTTTCTTGCTACAGGACAGTGGGACGTTTGCTTGCTACAGGACAGTCGGACGTTTGCTTGCTACGATAATGTTTGTTTATTTTAAACAAATCGTGCAATAATTTTTAAAATGTCTTTCTCTGAGGTAATTGAAAGTAACTCACAAAAATCGTTTCGAAATGAATATTAAGGTAAACATCTGAAGATCTCAAAATAGTCTATGTAGCTCAATGTTCGAGGGGTGTACATGTATTCTGTCTCTTGTATGCAAAGTGATCCACACAAAAAAGGCGCGCATGACTATGGTCCATTTTGATTCCATTGAACACACCACTATTTTTATTTCAGTTTCAATAAAATTTTGAATAAAACCCTTACATTTTAATTTAAGTTTTGAAGTAAACCTGATAGTGTCTTAATTAAGTTTTGAAGTAAACCTGATAGTGTCTTAATTAAGTTTTGTAATAAAAGTGCTCACGTCTTAATTAAGTTTAGTAATAAAAGTGCTCACGTCTTAATTAAGTTTTGTAATAAAAGTGCTCACGTCTTAATTAAGTTTTGTAATAAAAGTGCTCACGTCTTAATTAAGTTTTGTAATTAAATTGATGGCGTCTTAATTAAGTTTTGTAATAAAATTGCTGACATCTTAATTAAGTTTTGCAATAAAATTGCTGACATCTTAATTAAGTGTTGTAATAAAATTGCTGACATCTTAATTCAGTTTTGCAATAAAAGTGCTCACGTCTTAATTAAGTTTTGTAATAAAACTGCTAACGTCTGAATTAAGTTTTGAAAAATAAGGGCTAGCGTTTAAATTTAGTTGTTTATTTTTTCAGGAAAGAAAGATAAACGGAGGCGTTTCCGAGTTCCAACGTTTTCCATCGGGAGGACGCCTTCGGGCAGGTGGAGCAGGAAAAAGAGGCTGTCTTCACGCTCACGCAATAGAGCTAGACCCGTTTCCTGCCCCATTCCTCCCACACAAGATGTGGCCTTGACCCCAGACGGACGACCACAAAGTAAATATACAGCAATCGTCTACCAGTATTTTTGAGAAACTAATTTAGAACAGGAGACTTTAGAAACTCACTCGGAGAACACTATTTTTACAACACTGTTTTTTTAAACATAAACAAGTAAACAAAGTATATTTCGGTCTTAATTTTGGCTTTATTAATGAATACTTTTTGCGCCTGGTTTTCTAATAATGAGAAAAATATAAACTATCTTTCAAAAATATGAAAGCTGCGTATCCGTCTATTATTATTGCATATGCCGGAAGCCCCAAAATGGAGTCCGCCGACACGTTTGAGACTTGTTGCTGGTTGCTTTTTCAGGTCTGTTTCTTGAGGAGTTGGACGTCAGCGACGAGGAGACGATAGGCACAGTTGATCTATCTGATCATGGTTTGTCGAATTTTTTTAATTCACTTGTTTTTGCATTTGTTTTTTTTTTTTTTTTTTTTTTTTTTTTTTTTTTTTTTTTTTTTTTTTTTTTTTTTTTTTTTTTTTTTTTTTTTTTTTTGTTTAGTTGATCTAGTCATGCCTGTGAGGTTTGGACCGCCATTGTCGTTATAATATAATTACAACCTGTTTCACGTAATAATCTTGACACTAAATATTTCGGGCACATTTATTTAAAGAATAGATTTGTTTGTTTTTTAACGGTAAAGGTTTATTACATCTTTATTTAAAAAATAAATATTTATATATTTATTTCTTTTTATAGGTACGGGTTTATAAAATGTGTATTAAAAGAATCACAGGGACCATTATCAAATAGTTGGGACACGAGAAAAATGTAGTTTTCTCTTAAATTATTCAAATGCTGAAATTATTTTAAAAAATCTGATTTCACTACTTTAGAAAGAAAAAAAAATATATTGTTGTTTACAGAGCAGGAAGGCAAGAACAAGTCAAGGGCGACTCACAAATCTGCGGAGAAAACTAAGGGCAAAAGAGGTTCACAGAAGAAGCAGACGAAGAAAAAACCAAAAGAAAAAAAATTGTCCAAGAAAGAGTTAAAGAAATTGAAGCTAAAATTAGCAGCTGACTCAGCACAACCAGCGATTGGACCAATCACGGCTTCTGTATCAGAAGGGGGTCAAAAGTCACCAAAGGCGTTGCCCTCTGCATCAGGTGATATACACACAGGAATAGAGAGGCCATCACTGAACACAGGCCTAGAAATTGGGTCCTCGGCATCAAACGCTTCTTTGACGGACACCAATGTTGAAGGATTTGCATCATCAATTGTGCGGTCGTCTATCAGCAAAGCTAAAAAACAACTCCGCGAGGAATCTGTTCAGACGGAGCCCTTGAACCCCTCCACATTATTGGTTGCTGACATGAATCTGCCCCTTTCTGGCCTGAAATCGGCTACGCCTGGTACGGACAGAACTACTGACAGTGATCTCAAAAACCCTAAAGTAAAGCTGCTCACATCAAAACCTGGGGCAGAGTTTACCAGCGGCGGCGGAGATGAACAGTCCTATAAACTAAACGTGTCTTCAGATGGAACACATACTTCAAATCTCTTCGGTGCAGATAACCAGTTGCCTAAATTAAAATCGCCCTCAACTAAAATCGATGTGGACTCTAGCATAGAATATAGCGGTCCACCCTCATCTCATACTCTCATTACTTCTCCTACGCCAGGAGCTTTATGCGCTGAAGAAATCATTGCTCAGTACATGGAGACACCTAAGGAGTTCCCAAAGATGGAATTTCCAGATGAGCAGATTTTAATAAACAATATGAAATTAAAATCAGAAGTAGACTATAAACCAAATCTTCCAAAGGGTAATGTAGATTTTGATCTCCCCAAGGGTTTTAAAAGTTCAGATGCTGATGTAAAATTTAATCACAACAAGGGGGCTAAAATTCCAAATGAAAATGTAGACATCAATCTGCCCAAAGGGGATAAAATTACAGATGGCAGTGTGGATCTCAATCTTCCTAAGAGTCCTAAACCCAAAGATTCTAACGTAGATTTTCATCAGCCCAAGGGGCCTAAATTTCCCGATGCAAATATAGACTTCAATGTGCCCATTGGGTCTAAAATTTCAGATGGCAATGTAGATTTGCATATTCCGAAGGGACCTAAACTTTCCGACGGCAATGTAAATTTAAACCTTCCTAAGGGACCTACACTTCCAGATGGCAGTGTGGATTTCAATATTCCAAAGGGTCCTAAAATTCCAGATGCCAATGTAGATTTGCATGTTCCAAATGGACCTAACCTTCCTGATGCCAATGTAGATTTACATGTTCCAAAGGGTCCTAAACTTTCAGATGCTAATTTAGATTTCCATGTTCCAAAGGGACCTAAACTTCCAGATGGCAGTGTTGATTTTAATGTTCCCAAGGGGCCTAAACTTCCAGATGACAGTGTGGATTTTAATCTTCCTAAAGATCCTAAACTTCCAGATGCCAATATAGATTTGAATATTCCGAAGGTACCTAAACTTCATGATGCTGATGTCGATTTTAATGTTCCTCAGGGACCTAAACATACCATTGACAATGTGGATTTTAACCTCCCTAAGGGACCTAACCTCCCTGATGCCAAAATAGATTTGCATTTTCCCAAAGGGCCTAAGCTTCCTGGTGCCAATGGAGACTTCCATCTTCCAAAGGGACCAAAACTTCCAGATGCCAATATTGATTTATATGTTCAAAAAGGACCTAAACTCCCTGAGGCAAATGTAGATTTTAATCTGCCCAAGGGGCCTCAATTTCAAGATGGCAGTCTGGATATGAATCTTCCTATGGGAACTATTCTTCCAGATGGCAATGAAGATTTCATTATCCCCAAGGAACCTAAACTTCCAGTTGGCAGTGTGGATTTTAATGTTCCCAAGGGGCCAAAACTACCTGATGCCACTTTAGACTTACATCTACCAAAGGGACCTAAATTTCCAGATGATAATTTGGATTTAAATCTTCCTAAAGATCCTAAATTTCCAGACCACAACAAAGATTTTCATCTACCAAAAGGTCCCAAAATTCCAGATGCCAATGTACATTTCCATGTTTTGAAGGGACCTAAACTTCCAGATGGAAGTGTGGATTTCAATGTTCCCAAGGGACCTAAACTTCCAGATGGCAGTTTGGATTTCAATGTCCCTAAGGGTCCTAAACTTCCAGATGCCAATGTAGATTTGCATGTTCCGACGGTACCTAAACTTCCAGATGGAAGTGTGGATTTCAATGTTCCCAAGGGGCCTAAACTACCAGATGGAAAAGTGGATTTCAATGTCCCTAAGGGTCCTAAAATTCCAGATGCCAATGTAGATTTCCATGTTCCGAAGGGACCTAAACTTTCAGATGGAAATGTGGATTTCAATAGACTTTCAGATGGCAGTTTGGATTTCAATCTTCCAAAGGGACCTAAACTTCCAGATGCCAATGTAGATTTGCAAGTTCCCAAGGGGCCTAAACTTCCTGATGCCAATTTAGATTTTAACCTCCCTAAGGGACCTAAACTTCCAGATTCCAACATTGATTTACATGTTCCAAAAGGACCTAAACTCCCTGAGGCAAATGTAGATTTTAATCTGCCCAAGGCACCAAAATATCCAGATGGCAGTCCGGATATGAATCTTGAAAAGGGAACTATTCTTCCAGACGGCAATGTAGATTTCAATGTCCCTAAGGGACCTAAACTTCCAGTTGGCAATGTGGATATCAATGTTCCGAAGGGGCCAAAACAACCTGATGCCAATTTAGACTTACATCTACCAAAGGGACCTAAATTTCTAGATGATAATTTGGATTTAAATGTTCCAAAGGGACCTAAACTTTCAGATGCTAATTTAGATTTCCATGTTCCGAAGGCACCTAAACTTACAGATGGAAGTGTGGATTTCAATGTTCCCAAGGGGCCTAAACTTCCAGATGGCAGTTTGGATTTCAATGTCCCTAAGGGTCCTAAACTTCCAGATGCCAATGTAGATTTGCATGTTCCGAAGGGACCTAAACTTCCAGATGGAAATTTGGATTTCAATGTTCCCAAGGGGCCAAAACTTCCAGATGGCAGTTTGGATTTCAATCTTCCTAAGGGTCCTAAACTTCCTGATGCGAATGTAGATTTGCATGTTCCGAAGGTACCTAAATTTCCTGATGCCAATTTGGATTTCAACCTCCCCAAGGGACCCAAACTTCCAGATACGAATGTAGATTTGCAAGTTCCCAAGGGGCCTAAGCTTCCTGATGCCAATGGCGACTTCCATCTTCCAAATGGACCTAAACTTCCAGATGCCAATGTAGATTTGCAAGTTCCAAAGGGGCGTAAACTTCCTGATGCCAATTTAGATTTCAACCTCCTTAAGGGACCTAAACTTCCAGATTCCAACATTGATTTACATGTTCCAAAAGGACCTAAACTCCCTGAGGGAAATGTAGATTTTAATCTGCCCAAGGGACCAAAACTTCCAGATGGCAGTCTGGATATGCATCTTCCTAAGGGAACTATTCTTCCAGACGGCAATGTAGATTTCAATGTCCCTAAGGGACCTAAACTTCCAGTTAACAATGTGGATTTCAATGTTCCGAAGGGGCCTAAACAACATGATGCCAATTTAGACTTACATCTACCAAAGGGACCTAAATTTCCAGATGATAATTTGGATTCAAATGTTCCTAAAGGTCCTAAATTTCCAGACCCAAACGTAGATTTCCATGTTCCAAAGGGTCCTAAACTTTCAGATGCTAATTTAGATTTCCATGTTCCGAAGGGACCTAAACTTCCAGATGGAAGTGTGGATTTCAATGCCCCCAAGGGACCTAAACTTCCAGTTGGCAGTGTCGATTTTAATGTTCCCAAAGGGCCACAACTACCTGATTCCAATTTAGACTTACATCTACCAAAGGGACCTAAATTTCCAGATGATAATATGGATTTCAATGTTCCGAAGGGGCCTAAACTTCCAGATGGAAGTTTGGATTTCAATATTCCCAAGGGACCCAAACTTCCTGACGCGAATGTAGATTTGCAAGTTCCCAAGGGGCCTAAGCTTCCTGATGCCAATGCAGGCTTCTATCTTGCAAAGGGACCTAAACTTCCAGATAGCAATGTAGATATGCAAGTTCCCAAGGGGCCTAAGCTTCCTGATGCCAATTTGGATTTCAACTTCCCTAAGGGATCTAAACTTCCAGATTCCAACATTGATTTACATGTTCCAAAAGGACCTAAACTCCCTAAGGCAAATGTAGACTTCGATGTACCTAAGGGGCCTAAACTTCCGGATGGCAACATTGATTTACATGTACCTAAGGGACCTACACTCCCTGAAGCAAATGTAGATTTTAATCTGCCCAAGGGGCCAAAACTTCCAGATGGCAGTCTGGATATGAATCTTCCTAAGGGAACTATACTTTCAGACGGCAATGTAGATTTCAATGTAACTAAGGGACCTACACTTCCAGTTGGCAGTGTGGATTTCAATGTTCCGAAGGGGCCTAAACAACCTGATGCCAATTTAGACTTACATCTACCAAAGGGACCTAAATTTCCAGATGCTAATTTGGATTTAAATGTTCCTAAAGGTCCTAAATTTCCAGACCCAAACGTTGATTTCCATGTTCCAAAGGGTCCTAAACTTTCAGATGCTAATTTAGAGTTTCATGTTCCGAAAGGACCTAAACTTCCAGATGGCAGTTTGGATTTCAATGACCCTAAGGGTCCTAAACTTCCAGATGCCAATCTAGATTTGCATGTTCCGAAGGTACCTCAACTTCATGAAGCCAATTTGGATTTCAACCTTCCCAAGGGACCCAAACTTCCTGATGCGAATGTAGATTTGCAAGTTTCGAAGTGGCCTAAGCTTCCTGATGCCAATGGAGACTTCCATCTTCCAAAGGGACCTAAACTTCCAGATGCCAATGTTGATTTGAAAGTTCCCAAGGGTTCTAAGCTTCCTGATGCCAATTTGGATTTCAACCTCCCTAAGGGACCTAAACTTCCAGATGCCAACATTGATTTACATGTTCCCAAAGGACCTAAACTCCCTGAGGCAAATGTAGACTTCCATGCACCTAAGGGACCTAAATTTCCAGATGCCAACATTGAGTTACATGTTCCAAAAGGACCTAAGCTCCCTGAGGCAAATGTAGATTTTAATCTGCCCAAAGGGCCAAAACTTCCAGATGGCAGTCTGGATATGACTCTTCATAAGGGAACTATTCTTCCAGATGACAATGTAGATTTCAATGTAACTAAGGGACCTAAACTTCCAGTTGGCAGTGTTGATTTAAATGTTCCCAAGGGGCCTAAACAACCTGATGTCAATTTAGACTTACTTCTACCAAAGGGACCTAAATTTCCAGATGATAATGTGGATTTAAATCTTCCTCAAGGTCCTAAATTTCCAGAATCCAAGGTAGATTTTAATCTACCAAAAAGTCATAAAATTCCAGATTCCAATGTAGATTTCCATGCTCCAAAAGGACCTAAACTTCTTGATGGCAGTGTGGATTTTAAAGTTCCCAAGGGGCCTAAACTTCCCGATGGCAGTGTGGATTTCAATCTTCCTAAAGGTCCTAAACTGCCTGATGTGAATGTAGATTTGCATGTTCCGAAGGGGCCTAAGCTTCCTGATGCCAAGGGAGACTTCCATCTTCCAAAGGGACCTAAACTTCCAGATGCCAATGTAGATTTGCATGTTCCGAAGGTACCTAAACAACCTGATGCCAATTTGGATTTCAACCTCCCCAAGGGACCCAAACTTCATGATGCGAATGTAAATTTGCATGTTCCAAAAGGGCCTAAGCTTCCTGACGCCAATTTGGATTTCAACCTCCCTAAGGGACCTAAACTTCTAGATGCAAACATTGATTTACATGTTCCCAAAGGACCTAAACTCCCAAACGCAAATGTAGACTTCGATGTATCTAAGGGACCTAAACTTCCAGATGCCAACATTGATTTACATGTTCCAAAAGGACCTAAACTCCCTAAGACAAATGTAGATTTTAACCTGCCTAAAGGTCCTAAAATTCCAGATGCAAATGTAGATTTCCATTTTCCGAAGGGACCTAAATTTCCAGATGAAAGTATGGATTTTAATGTTCCCAAGGGGCCTAAACTTCCGGATGACAACATTGATTTACAATTTTCAAAAGGACCTAAACTCCCTAAGGCAAATGTAGATTTCGATGTACCTAAGGGACCTAAACTTCCAGATGCCAACATTGATTTAAATGTTCCTAAAGGTCCTAAATTTCCAGACCCAAACGTAGATTTTCATCTACCAAAAGGTCCAAAAATTCCAGACGCCAATGTAGATTTGCATGTTCCGAAGGGACCTAAACTTCCTGTTGGAAGTGTGGATTTCAATGTTCCGAAGGGGCCTAAACTTCCAGATGGCAGTTTGGATTTTAATGTCCATAAGGGTCCTAACCTTCCTGATGCCAATGAAGATTTCCATGTTCCGAAGGGACCTAAACATTCAGATGGAAGTGTGGATTTCAATGTTCCCAAGGGGCCTAAACTTCCAGATGGCAGTTTGGATTTCAATCTTCCTAAGGGTCCGGAACTTCCTGATGCGAATGTAGATTTGCAAGTTCCCAAGGGGCCTAAGCTTCCTCATGCCAATGCAGACTTCCATCTTACAAAGGGACCTAATCTTCCAGATGCCAATGTAGATTTGCAAGTTCCCAAGGGGCCTAGGCTTCCTGATGCCAATTTGGATTTCAACTTCCCTAAGGGACCTAAACTTCCAGATTCCAACATTGATTTACATGTTCCAAAAGGACCTAAACTCCCTAAGGCAAATGTAGACTTCGATGTACCTAAGGGACCTAAACTTCCGGATGCCAACATTGATTTAAATGTACCTAAGGGACCTAAACTCCCTGAGGCAAAACTGGATTTTAATCTGCCCAAGGGGCCAAAACTTCCAGATGGCAGTCTGGATATGACTCTTCATAAGGGAACTATTCCTCCAGACGGCAATGTAGATTTCCATGTTCCTAAGGGACCTAAACTTCCAGATGGAAGTGTGGAATTCAATGTTCTCAATGGTCCTAAACTTCCCGATGGCAGTGTGGATTTCAATATTCCTAAGGGTCCTAAACTTCCTGGTGCAAATGTAGATTTGAATGTTCCAAAGGTACCTAAACTTCCTGATGCCAATTTTCATTTCAACCTCCCCAAGGAACCCAAGCTCCCTGATGCGAATGTTGATTTGCAAGTTCTGAAGGGGCCTAAGCTTCCTGATGCCAATGGCAACTTCCATCTTCCAAAGGGACCTAAACTTCCAGATAAAAATGTAGATTTGCAAGTTCCCAAGGGGCCTAAGCTTCCTGATGCCAATTTGGATTTCAACCTCCCTAAGGGACCTAAACTTCCAGATGCAAACATTGATTTACATGTTCCCAAAGGACCTAAACTCCCTAAGGCAAATGTAGACTTCGATGCACCAAAGGGACCTAAACTTCAAGATCCCATCATTGATTTTCATGTTCCAAAAGGATTTAAACTCCCTGAGGCAAATGTAGATTTTAATCTGCCAAAAGGTCCTATAATTCCAGATGCCAATGTAGATTTCCATGTTCCGAAGGGACCTAAACTTCCAGATGGAAGTGTGGATTTCAATGTTTCCAAGGGGCCTAAACTTCCAGATGCCAACATTGATTTACATCTTCCAAAAGGACCTAAACTCCCTAATACAAATGTAGATTTCGATGTACCAAAGGGACCTAAACTTCCAGATGCCAACATTGATTTAAATGAACCTAAAGGTCCTAAATTTCCAGACCTTAACGTAGATTTTCATCTTCCAAAAGGTCCTAAACTGCCAGATGCGAATGTAGATTTGCATGTTCCGAAGGGACCTAAACTTCCAGATGGAAGTGTGGATTTCAATGTTCCCAAGGGGCCTAAACTTCCAGATGGCAGTTTGGACTTCAATCTCATTAAGGGTCCTAAACTTCCAGATGCCAATGTAGATTTGCATGTTCCGAATGTACCTAAACTTCCTGATGCCAATTTGGATTTTAACCTCCCCAAGGGACCCAAAGTTCCTGATGCGAATGTAAATTTGCAAGTTCACAAGAAGCCTAAGCTTCCTGATGCCAATGGAGACTTCCATCTTCCAAAGGGACCTAAACTTCCAGATGCCAACATTGATTTACATGTTCCAAAAGCACCTAAACTCCCTAAGGCAAATGTAGACTTCGATGTACCTAAGGGACCTAAACTTCCGGATGCCAACATTGATTTACATGTACCTAAGGGACCTAAACTCCCTGAAGCAAATGTAGATTTTAATCTGCCCAAGGGGCCAAAACTTCCAGATGGCAGTCTGGATATGAATCTTCCTAAGGGACCTTTTCTTTCAGACGGCAATGTAGATTTCAATGTAACTAAGGGACCTAAACTTCCAGTTGGCAGTGTGGATTTCAATGTTCCAAAGGGGCCTAAACAACCTGATGCCAATTTAGACTTACATCTACCAAAGGGACCTAAATTTCCAGATGATAATTTGGATTTAAATGTTCCTAAAGGTCCTAAATTTCCAGACCCAAACGTAGATTTCCATGTTCCAAAGGGTCCTACACTTTCAGACGCTAATTTAGATTTCCATGTTCCGAAGGGACCTAAACTTCCAGATGGAAGTGTGGATTTCAATGTCCCCAAGGAGCCTAAACTTCCAGATGGCAGTTTGGATTTCAATCTTCCCAAGGGTCCTAAACTTCAAGATTCCAATGTAGATTTGCATGTTTCCAAAGGGCCAAAGCTTCCTGATGCCATTGTAGATTTTAATGTTCCTAAAGGACCAAAACATCCCATTGGCCATATGGATTTCAACCTCCCTAAGGGACCTAAACTTCACGTTGGCAGTGTGGATTTCAATGTTCCAAAGGGGCCTAAACTACCTGATGCCAATTTAGACTTACATCTGCCAAAGGGGCCTAACCTTCCAGAGTATAATGTGGATTTACATCTTCCTAAAGGTCCTAACATTCCAGAACCCAACGTAGATCTCCATCTATCAAAAGTTACTATAATTCCAGATGCCAATGTAGATTTGATTGTTCCGGACGGATCTAAACTTCCTGATGCCAATAAAGACTTGCATGTTCCTAAGGGACCTAAACTTCCAGATTCCAACGTAGATTTTCATCTTGCAAGGGGGCCTAAATTCCCTAATGCAAATGCTGACTTCAATCTGCCTAAGGGGCCTAAACTTCCAGGTGCAAATGTAGATTTGCATGTTTATAAAGGGCATCAGTTTCCTGATGCAAGTGCAGAATACAATCTCCTTAAGGGACCTGATTTCAATCTTCCGAAACTTCCTGATGCCAACGTAGATTTACATCTTCCTAAGGAGCATAATTCTCTTGATTGTAAAGTAGAACATAATCTCCCAAAGGGATCTGAACTTCCAGACGCCACTATAGGTTTCTCTCTTTACAATGAAAATGAACATCAGAATACAAATCTTGACTTTAATCGCCTTAATGTATCTAAACTTAATGACGCGAGTGCAGATTTTAATCTCGCAAACAATCCAAAAGTTCCTGAAATCAGTGCAAGCTTAGATGGAAAGCTAAACATAGATCAGAAAGAGGAGATTGGAATCGTTGAAAAGAAAAAGAAAAAGAAATTAAAAGTCCCCAAAAGATTAAGTAACTGGTTTAATAAGAAAGATAAATCTCACAAGAAAGGAGTTGGCATTGAGGTTGATTCGCAAATAAAAACAAATGTTGAAGTACCTCAACAGCTTGAACTGCCACATGCACTTGCTATAAGTCAACGTCAAGAAATTGAGACAATGGTTTGTCCAGTGCCTGATGCACCAAGTGGATCATTGCCTTCGTTTAATCCACCATCCAAAAGTGGGAGCTTGGTGGTTGATGTTAGTGTAGAACCTTTGAGTGTCACAGGTCCTAAACTAGGTACCGGAAAATCAGATATAGAAGGTGTGACAAAAATGCATATGGCTCCTGGTGGAAATTTAAACTATAACTTGGAAACAGGTTCCAAACTTTCTGAAGCAAATTTAGATTTCAATATTTCAAAGGGACCACGTGTTTCATATCCTAATGTGGATATTAATCTGCCAACGTTGCCTAAATTGCCAGATGCAAATATCGATATAAATATGCCAAAAATGCCTGAAAGTCAAGATACAAATCTAGTTTTTAATTTGCCGAGAGGTCCCAAAGTTCCAGATGCAAATGCAGATATACATCCGCCCAAAGGACTCAAATTTCCTAATGCAAATGTCGATTTGAATCTTCTAAAAATGCCTAAAGTGCCAAGTGCAAATTTAGATTTCAACTCGCCAAAAGAAACAAATGTTCCCAATACAAATGTAGATTTTCATTTGCCAAAAGGGCCTGAATTTCCTGATGATAAAAGAAATCTAGATTTAAATGTACCAAAAGGCTCATTTTTTCCAGGTGCTAATGTGGATTTCAACTTGCCAAAAGTACCAAAATTTCCTGATACAAAAGTCGATTTAAATCTGCAAAAAGGATCTGAATATCCTGATGAAAATGTGGAAATTAATTTGCCTAAGGGACCTAAATTTTCTGATGCTAATGTTAATTTGAATCTCTCAAAGATGCCAAAAGTTTCAGAATCAAATTTCGATTTTAACTTGCCAAAAGGACCCGAATTTCCTGATGCAAATGTCGATTTGAATCTGCCAAAAGGACCTGAATTTCCTGATGCCGATTTAAACTTGCCAAAAGGACCTAAAGTTCCTGAAGCGAATTTAGATTTCAATTCGCCAAACCAACTAAATCTTCCCAATACAAACGTAGATTTGAATCTGCCAAAAATACCTGAAGTTCAAGATATAAATTTGTATTTTAATTTGCCAAAATCTACCAAAACTCCAGATGCAAATTTAGACTTTAACTTGCCCAAAGGACCTCAATATCCAGACAGCAATTTTGATATTAATTTACCAAAAGGATCTCATTTTCCTGATGCTGATGTCGAACTTAACCTGCCGAAAATGCCTACAATTCCTTGTGCAAATTTAGATCTCAACTTGCCAGAAGCAAATATCGATGTCGATCTGCCAAAAATGCACAAAGCTCCAGTCGCAAATCGAGATTTTAATTTGCTAAAGAGTCCAAAAGTCACAGATGCAAATTTAGATCTCAACTTGCCCAAAGAACTAAAAGTTCCACATGGCCATGTGGATATTAATTCCACAAAAAGGTATAAAGTTCCAGAAGAAAAACTAGATTTTGATATTTCTAAAGGTCCAAAGTTTTCAGAAGAGAAACTCGACCCTTATCTTTCTATAGATTCTACAAATTTTCCTGAAGCAAATCCACTTCATTATAACCCAAAGTTTTCAAATCTTCCAGGGCCAAATTTAGACCTTTATCTAACAACAGTTACATCTATGCCAAATGCAAATAAAGATGAGACTCCTCAAAAGTTAAGTAATCCAATGATTCCCAATTTGGAACGTGATATTGATATTGCAAGTGCACACAGAGCTCTTGGGGCAGATGTAGATCTTAATTCAAACCATACGCTTTCGTGTCCCAAAACTCCTGATAATTTAGTTACAAAATTGGATATTTCAGACAAAAATCTAGATTTAAACCTTCCAAATTCTACAGTACGCGATATTAGCTACCCCGATGGATCTCTAACTAGATCGGCGTCTGTGGGTGTTCCGATTCCTAATCCAGATGTCGATCCAGATGAAAGTGATTCGTCATCTCCCACTTCAGATACAGATAAAAAGAGCTCACCGCATGGGCTAAAGAAAATTTCGTTAGGTCAACGGCTGAAAAAAGCGATATTCAGGAAGAAAAGCAGCGATGCATCTGATTCTGGTGTTCAGGAAAAAAGACTATCTCTCAACAAACCTGTTTTTGAGGAAGCAACAGAAAAGACTCCACCCTCTAGGAAGCAGCGCTCTCGCAAGACAGCTGAGCGATATTCGGTTGACAAGGCTTTGACCCAAATCGTTATGCCTACTCTCTCTTACTCATCGCTAAGTCATGAGACATCGGACATCCAGCCACATGAACTAAATATAAGTGTGGACGACAGTGGCTTTGTTGACTTGAAAAGCCCCGTGCATAATGTAGAAGTTGACAAAAAGCTTGAAATTATTTCCCCGATGCACGTTGAGCACAACATGAGCGTCCCAGATGGAGCTTCTTTGTTCACTGGTCATCATCTAAATTCATCAGTGAGCTCAAATGAAGTCACTGTCGGCAATCCAATCCAAGTGCAACCCTTACAAATTGTTGGAGGCATGTCTTCCACAAATGAACACGAGGCCAGTGGTGACCCATCAGTGATTACATTGCTAAATCCAGCAATCGCATCAACCGCCAAAATCAATCTTAGTTCCTCTAGTTCAGACGACAGTGCATCAAAATACACAGATAATCTGCCACGGGCTTTATCATCTGAATCTCATGATGACTCCGTTTTTTCTTCTCACGTGGAGAGCACGTTTCCTTCATTGGTGCGTGAAGATCGGGAACATGATTTTAAGCTGGACATGTCAACACCGGACCAAGTTCGGAAGTCATTACCTTCAGTGAGCACGCCAACGCCCGTAGCGCCACCACGCAAAAATTCTCGCAAGAAATCTGAAAGTGAACCAGAAGTGACGACTCTTGCAGAGTACTACATTGGCATGTACCAGGATCAGGACGAATCTACAACAGGTATGCACAGCCATAAAATCGTTATTAACTGTAAACATATCTTTGTGCTATACGTGCACCTTTTAGTTGAAATGTAAAAGCACCTTGCCCTAAATTGTTTCAATCCACGACACATGTACATTTTAAGAAATTAAGCATGTTGGTCGGTAAATATTAAAAAAAATAATTTAGATAAAAATTCCCGTGACATTGCAACTACAAAATGATTTTTTTAATGATACTAGGTTCCTTAAAAAATTCCACGGCTTATGATCAGGTTTCGGAATATGTCAAAGTCTTTTAAATAAAATATAAAATGGTAATAATATATTCCATTAAAAAATTTAAAACATAATAATTTGTTTTCACAATAAATAGTAATTTTGTTTTTAAATATTTTTTTCCTAAAAAAAATCATAATTTGACAACCAAGCTCCCGCAGTACGTGTTGAGGTTATTTCTGATACCAGCCATCAAGACCAGAAAGGTCAGTCACACGAGGACGACACTGCAGGTGGTGGCACATTTGCTCTTAGCTCAGTGGAGATGGTGGACCATCTTTGTGACGATGTCCAACACGAAGCCATTCACGCTGGACGTGGCCAACATCTTGATAACAGCCATGAAAGTAGAGGACGTTTGGATGAACACGAAAGCGGTGACCAGTACGTTTTCCTGGAAAGTAGAGACAGGGATGTTGAGAATGAAAGCACAGACCTTTGAAGAGGTAAGAAGTGAAAACTAGGATGTATTGATGGGAAAGTTCAATGTCTGATGGTTGAAAGCGGAGTTGAGATAGATGTTTCAGATAGGTAGCAAGTAAAAGCCAGGATGTTTGGATGGGAAAGTTTAATGTCTGAAGCCTGAAAGAAGTGTTGGTATTAATGTTTGCACAATTAATATTATGTTTTTCAATTGAGTTGAGGAAAAACATTATTCTATTTTCATTTATTTTAAATTTCCAATTGCTTATTCAATAATTTCACTTCATCAAATTGGTTAAGGCAGCAGTCGGCACCCGGCAGATCTTTGATTGAATAAATGCGGCTCTTCTCATGATTAAACTTTTTTTTAAATATTAAAAAAAAAAATTAAAAAAAAAAAAAAAAATGAAATAACTTTCGTATAGCCCCATTTAAAATTAAATGAATGAAATTTGAGAAGTTCAACCGCAAAAGTCTCTTTAAAGATATATTTGAAATTTCTAAAGAATTGTGTTACTTAATTTTAGATATATATCGTGTAATTATAGGAGGATTAACTTGAATTCATTTAGTATTTCGAAAGCATTATGTTATATAGTTGGTGCAGCATATAATACCACTGTGTTCTGAGTAAGGGAACATGTAAAAGAGTAAATCAAAAGCGGAACTGTATTATTTCGTATGATGCAGTTTCTAAATTTGAAGTATCAGACGCGGAATATTACTCCAAGTGTCATGTCAACATTCTTTCTCCCGTCCCGCCCCTGCCAGCGGCTCCCTAAATATCATGAGCAAACATGGGCGCCCGCAGAAAACTTTCTGGGTGGGGGG